>CM020501.1:32404492-32521992 GCA_009823395.1 Thamnaconus septentrionalis | reverse complement strand
ATTTACTTCTTGAAAATGCAGAGCAAATTGCTAATGAGTGGAATGATTTTTTTGTTCATGTGGGCCATAATTTAGCAAGGACAATTAGAAATGTAGACAACAAGTATGATTTTACTTTCAACAGTAATAATTCAATGTTCCTGGGTGGGATTTGGGAGAGCGATGTACTAGAAGTGGTTTGGAGATTGAAGAATCAAAAATCTTTGCATGATAATAATATAGACATGTCTCTAATAAAGGAAGTAATAGATTGTGTCATCAAACCATTGGCCTATATGTGGAATTGATGGTTTCAAAGAGGGATTTTTCCTGATCAGATGAAAATGGCTGAGGTGGTTCCAATCTACAACAATGGTGATAAACACATCATATCAAATTATAGACCTGGAAGCAGCAACTTCTCACTCTGCTCTCCTTCATTGCAGATATGGTAATGAACTCTCAGAGCTTCAGTGTGCAGTGGTGTCTTCAGCTCTGAAGTCCAGCCCCTCCCACCTCACACTGCTGGACCTGAGTGACACCACCCTGAGGGATCCTGGAGTGAAGCTGCTCTGTACTGGACTGCTGAGTCCAAACTGCAGACTGGAAGTTCTCAGGTCAGTTCCTGCTTTCTACTGGTGGACAGTGTGTGTCAGCTGATGACAACTGGTGTGTAACGCTGCTCAGTGCGAAGACTTTGAAGCAGATATTAAAGACTCATCTAGACAAAGTGGATGTTGTTGATATTTTCATGTCAACAATCTGCAGCCACAAAAGACTTTGGATGGTGGAAGAAAGTGTGGAAAATGTCTCCAGTCACTTTGGAGCTCAATGGAAGTTGTTGATTGGTGATGAAGGTCACATGACTGAGCAGAAGATCCTGTGAAGAAATATTAGAGGCAGATTAATAGTGCAGCAGTATTTCTTCATCTTGTCCTTTGAATGTGTTTGACTTGTAACGAGACTCTGATGACTGAAAACAGCCACAAGCACACAAAGGACTCACTGATTATTTTCCATCTTCACTGCTGATTGGCTGCACACTGACTGACACACTGCTGTTGCTATTGTGTTGACAACACACTGGCACAATGACTCCTTTGAGGGAAGGACTCAGTGATCCCAACAGCTGCATATCTGGATCATCAACAGGGAGAAATTACTCTTAATATGACATTTACACCATGGAAGAAATCAAATATTGATTCTTTATTCAGATTGAGAAACTGTCTCTCAAACTGATCTTCCCAACCAGCCGCCTACAAACATGGCGGTGCAAGATGACCACGACCTTTGACCGTTCTAACGGCAGGAAAACCAGAGGACTTTCATTTTCTACTAATCAAAGACTTCAAACTATATTGATGGTTGTATATGAAGCTTTCAGCAATAAATCTGCACTGATTTTACACACTGAACCTTTGAGGCAAAATGAATCAATGAATTCCAACATTTTGAACAGCTGATCAGTGGTCACATGACTAAACAGGTTGATTGAAATTATTTTATTTTTCATTATGTTACTATTGTTGTACTTTTATTTGGTTTAATGGACATTACAGTGTTATAGACGTTAATATATTTTTATTTCAGAAAGCAATTAAAACACACACCATCTTTTCTTCTCTATTCAGGTTGAGATGGTGCAGTTTGTCAGAGCTCAGCTTTGAAAGGCTGCTGAAGGCTCTGAAGTCCAACCCCTCCCACCTCAGACACTTGGACCTGAGTAGGAACTACCAGCTGAAGGATAAATCAGTGAAGGAGCTGAGTGGTTTTCTGCAGAGTCCACGCTGTAAACTGGAGACTCTGAGGTCAGTACTGGTTTGGAACCAGTGGTGATGGTTTCAGCACCAAACACACTTCATCACACATGTTGAAAGAACATTGAACTGAAGGTTGATTCATATCAAAATGACATCCAGAAATATGAGTATGAAAGTTTGTTCTGTTCATGTTTGAAATTTAAAAAAGGTCATCAGTGGTCATGTGACCAAACATCATTTCAACACACATTAGTTTTGGACTGAGGATTTAATTTCAAGGTGACATTTTCTGCAGTGTCAGATTCTGAAGTGGACATTTCACTTTGATATTCAGAGTGATGACATCCTGGAAAAACTCCATCATTATAAACTCTCCATCATTTATTCTATTTTCAGGTTGGAGAACTGCTGGTTGTCAAAGCGCAGCTGTGATTGGCTGCTCTCAGCTCTGAAGTCCAACCCCTCCCACCTCAGAGACCTGAACCTGAGTTTCAACCACCAGCTGAAGGATTCAGGAGTGAAGGAGCTGAGTGGTTTTCTGCAGAGTCCAGACTGTAAACTGGAGACTCTGAGGTCAGTTCACCCTCTTCACTCTACAACTTCTATCACTCTTGTTATTGTTGTCATGATTTTCACTTGACTGGGCCCTGTTGCAGGAAACTAGGATGAGGGATTAAGCCGGGATATCTTGGTTATCCTGGATCAATTGATGTGTGATCTGGTTTCACAACAGTGGGATAGGTGGAAGTGAGATATGTTCTGCTAGAAGTTACCATGGAGATTTATTGTGTGGAGTCAGCTGCTCCGGACCAGGCTGAGTTCCAGGATCTATTTCATCCTTGTCTCAGTCAACAGTCACCACCAGTGGAAAGCAGTGCTTCTTCCACTCAACACTGCACATTGTTATCACATTCACCTCCAGCCACTGTCATTATTTCAAGCTTTGGAATCATTTAATTTCAATGATGATGGAGAAATGAGTTGAGATCATGTTGCAATCATTGGATCATTTCTAACATGACTTCTACTTTGCCATGCATCCTATATAAAAATACACATCCCATAGAAAGATGAAGACACATCAAAGAGTAACATGAGGTTGTTGTTGTGACAGTGGATGGTCCTGTCACTATGCCTCCAATTGATCATGCGCCCTGGCTGCTTGGCCAAGGCAAGATCCCTTTGGCTGAATGCTTGGCGCACATGACTATGACCTGGGAGTCTGGGCTTCCAAGCCCACCCAGGCCGTCTGCGCCGGCCCACATTTTATTGAGCTTTGAAAGTTAGAGAGTCTGAATCCCCGTCCCAGGCGCAAATCCTCATGGAGGCTTATGAGGAGGTCAAAGAGGGCCAATCCGTCAATCCCAGCTCCATAACGGGGGTCAATGGAATGGCGATGGCCAAGAGATCTTCGAAAAATGGCGATGAAAAAAGCGAGCTACAAATGGAATTATTTTCTTAGTTAATAAAGATATAAATATTACGAAACCATTTGATTGTCTTAGTTTAAGACTTTTTTTATGGATTATTGACATCGTTGTTGCGTAACATTTTTTTTTTTTAACTTTACGATGTTTGTCAGCCGGACCAGCGGTCCCGGCTTCACGTTACTTGTATACCTCGTTGTGTAGCGACGGAGGACTTCTTCTTCGTCGTCTTCTTCTTCTTCTCCTTCTTCTTCGTCGTCGTCATCTTCTTGACAGACTGGACTTAGCTTTGGCATAGGGCCGCCCCCCACAGTCTGAAGACGTAACTGCACTTAAGGGGTGTCCCATTTCTAAGCCACAAGATAGCCCTGACACTTATTTTTGAGGGCCAAAGATTGAGGGCCAAAGATTCAGGGTTAAGGGCACGGGTTGAGATTGAGGAGTTAAGGGAGGAATTGGAATTGGCCCTTAGACCCACCCGTGGGTCATAACAAGTGTCAGATTCTGAAGTCGACATTTGACTTTGATTTTCAGAGTGATGACACCCTGGAAAAACTCTCCATCATTATAAACTCTCCATCATTTATTCTCTATTCAGGTTGGAGAGGTGCAGTTTGTCAAAGCTCAGCTGTGATGGGCTGCTCTCAGCCCTGAAGTCCAACCCCTCCCACCTCAGACACCTGGACCTGACTGACAACCAGCTGAAGGATTCATCAGTGAAGGAGCTGAGTGGTTTTCTGCAGAGTCCAGGCTGTAAACTGGAGACTCTGAGGTCAGTACTGGTTTGGAACCAGTGGATGATGGTTTCAGCACCAAACACACTTTATCACACATGTTGAATAAACATTGAACTGAAGGTTGATTCACATCAAAATGACATCTAGATGTATGAAAACTTCATTCTGTTCATGTTTGAAATTTAAAAAAGGGGCCATCAGTGGTCATGTGACCAAAACATCATTTACACACACATTTGTTTTGGACTGAGGATTTAATTTCAATGTGACATTAATTTTCTTGCAGATTCTGAAGTCGACATTTCACTTTGATATTCAGAGTGATGACACCCTGGAAGAACTCCATCATTATAAACTCCATCATTTATTCTATTTTCAGGTTGAGGGGCTGCAGGTTGTCAAAGCTCAGCTGTCATTGGCTGCTCTCAGCTCTGAAGTCCAACCCCTCCCACCTCAGACTCCTTGACCTGGGTGGGAACCAGCTGGAGGATTCATCAGTGAAGGTGCTGAGTGGTTTTCTGCAGAGTCCAGACTGTAAACTGGAGACTCTGAGGTCAGTTCACCCTCTTCCCTCTACAACTTCTATCACTCTTGTTGTTGTCGTCATGATTTTCACTGGTATTGGAAATTAGAATTGAAGTCACTTTGTTGATGTTGGTTTTCATTAAACTGGGTTTAAATTTACAGTGTGTAAAATCCTGCCATCTAGTGGTTTCAGATTGCAGTGCTGAGTCGCTCGCCCTCCCTCTCCCATTTTATTCTGTAGTGTCATATTCTGAAGTTGACATTTGACTTTGATTTTCAGAGTGATGACACCCTGGAAAAACTCCATCATTATAAACTCTCCATCATCTATTCTCTATTCAGGTTGAGGAGCTGCAGGTTGTCAGAGCTCAGCTGTGATGGGCTGCTCTCAGCTCTGAAGTCCAATCGCTCCCACCTCAGAGAGCTGGACCTGTGTTACAACAACCAGCTGGAGGATTCAGGAGTGAAGGTGAAGCCTCTGAGGGATCTTGTCCACAGCAGAGATATCAACTGGAGAGTGTGAGGTCAGTACTGGTTTGGAACCAGTGGATGATGGTTCTAGCACCAAAGCCAGTTGATCCCACAGCAGAGGTCCAGTGTCAACGTCTCTGTGATGATGCGTTCAAGGACCATGAGTCCTGACTCCTGCTGTCTCTTCTTCTCCCTGGTGGAAGGTTTGAGGGAAGGTGAGGAGAGTGAAGAGGAGAGCTCCATCTGGTGGTGGCTGACAGAAACAGCAAGCTGCACGCACACACGCACACACGCACACGCGCGAGCACACACACACGCACACGCGCGCACACACACAGAAGCCACTGGTGGAGCTGAATCCTCAGTGGAAGAAGCAGGACTTGGAGTAGCTGCTCAGTGAAGGCAGCAGCAACACAACCACTGGTTCTGCCCTCATCATCCACAGCTGGAACATCTCAGCAGGAAGGTTTCACACATCACGAACACACTGATCTGCTCACACTTCAGAGTTCTCCATCCAACTCAACCTGGTTTCTCCTGTGAAGCACAAAGATGAATTTGTCAAAGTCTGACAGCGTTGTGAAGGTTGTGTAGTTGATATCACACCTTTATTTTAGGGTGAAAAATACTTTTTTTTTTATGGGATTTTATTTCGGGTTTATGACCCTCAATAAATAAATCACATGAAACAGACAAAGTGATTCACATCAACTGTGATTGGAAGACATTTGGAAGAGAAAAATAAATCCGATGATTTATTTTGCTGCTCTCCCTCTCAGGTGTTGTGTATCATATGGATTCTATTTCGTTCTGCTAACAGCAGCTGTTACTGCTGACATTTGTTTTCATTCATGTTGCTCGTTAGCTTGCTGGCTCATGGGTTTTTTTAAAAAAAAAAATGTAACATTGCATTTTCAGAAAATTTGTATTCAACTGCTTCTTGACTTTTTTGAAAAAAATGTAAACTTTCTTTATTCCTTTTAATGCACGATCACATCGAGTTCTGCTGCACCAACATTTCACTGAGGTTAAAATGTGACATGTGACAAATAATCTGTGAATCTTCAATCTTCTGGTCGGATTTCATGCGAGTTTAATCCACCAGTCTCATCTAACTGCTCATAAGATGTAAATGTTTTCCTTTTATGCACTGCAAAATATTTCATTTTGATTTTTTATTGCCTTATTTTCTTTTTAATTGATATAATTTTCCATCTTTTTGCACTACAACATTGCTGTAATGATGCAAATTTCCCCACTGTGGGATTAATGAAGGCGTTTTACTCAATTCTAAAAAAGGAAAATCAAGCTCAGCCATTTTCACTTTTGGACTTTTGTTGAAACTGGAGCAGGAATATTAACGGCAGTGGTTAAAACACAGCGCTAACACACAGTGATTAATGCGGGGACACGCAGCTCCATGGACACGAGGTGATTAAGAGACGCAGAGCAGAGGAGGAGCTGGAGCAGCAGCAGGTGTGAGACGTGTGAAAAGCTTCCAAACCGGCTGCAAACACAGGCTGTTGGCTAATCGCTAGCAGCTTCCCCACTGCAAGCTGCTACCTGCTGCAGACGGTGACTTTTGCTGGAAGGTTGAGGAGGATTAAAGACATTAAAAGCAGCTCAGCGGCTGATCAGCAGCGACATTTCATCCTGTTAACAGGGGCAGTTAGGGGAGGTGCGGGGGGTTGTTGGGGGTTTGGGGGGTTCCAATTGGAAGCAGCGAGCTGAGCGTCGGCACTCCATCCCAGCAAAACTTCCTGTGGCTCTGAGAGCTTCATGTCACAGCGTGGACCTGCAGCTAACCGGTTTGTTCTGGTTCTACCTTCACTGTCCACGCATTCTCATTAGCATTAGCTATCGACTTCCTGCTTCGGAGGAACCTGGTGCTTCCAGAATAATGAGGCTGGCTGAAGTAAAAACGCTTTCTCTCCTGGATGTTGTCAAGACGGATTTGCTTGACTTCAGACTTCCTGGTGCGTGCAGCCTCGCCACCAGGCCAAAGTTGTTGTCGTGGAAGAGCCAGATTATGGGTGGGGTTGGCAGAAGAAAACACTTTCTGATCAAAAATTGCACTGAAGAGTCTAAAACTTCCCCTCAAACTCTTCCTCCACTTTGTTTATGTGGCAGCTGGACGTCCGTCCTGCGAGGCTCTGCTCACCCTCTCATCTTGCTGACGGCGCCCTCTGGTGGTTTGGTTTCCCCTCCAGATGAATGACTCGGCTGACAGCGAGGTGTCTCCCGGATGCTTTGCTTTGTGCTCGGCCGTTAAGTGTTTGACACGCTGGAGAGTTTGTGTTGATTTGTGAGCCGTCAGGCAGTGAGGAGACATCCGGCTGGACGTCCATCAGCCGAGACTGAAACAACGCACAGCAGTTTCCTCTGGGTTTGTGCGTGAGTGTGAGGGTGTGTGTGTGTGTGTGTAGGTGTGTGTATGTGGCAGCATCACAGTGCAGCTGCGTTCACACTCACTCACTCCAGTGTTAACTTCACAGGGATTAGAGACTTGCTGCTGGTGGACGAGTCGTCAAATATTTGCCTTCATATATTTTAACGTTAAGTAGCAGCTCCGGCTTCCAACATCTGTCACTTCCAGGAGGAATCCAGGTCACCATGAAGATTCCACACTGGATTTCCAGAGACTTTTTGTTTTCTTTTAACCAGAAAGTCACTTGAAAAATCTCCATCGTCCGCTGCTTGCAGGCTCACTGCAGTGGTGCATTGAAGGGAATTCTGGCTCCTTACAGTGAACTGGGTCTTTTGGCTCAGCTCACGAAAAAGAGTTTGTGAGTCTTTTGGCTCCCAAGCGGCTCCTGAGATTTTGTCCATCCATCCATCCATCCATCCATCCATCCATCCATCCATCCATCTATCTTCTACCGCTTATCGAGTGTTGGGGGCTGCAGCCTCAGCAGAGACCTCCAGACTTCCCTGACCCCAGGCACCTCCTCCAGCTCATCCAGTGAGGCCCCAAGGCTTCCCAGGCCTGCCCAGAGACCTACAGTAGTCCCTCCAGGGTGTCCTGGCTCTTCCTCGTGGTCTCCTCCTGGTGAGACCTCCTGGACGCCTCCCAGGAGGTCCGAGCCTCCTCATCTGGCTCCTCTTCATGTGGAAGAGCAGAGGCTCTACTTCAAGCTGCTCATGGTGCCCCAACTCCTCACCCTGTCCCAATAGGTGACCCAGCTCCTCAGCCTGAGCTCCTCAGCCTGAGCTCCTCACCCTGAGCTCCTCACCCTGTCCCTCAGGGTGCTCCAGCGTAGCCACCCTAGGGAGGAAACTCCTTTCAGTCGCTTGTATCCTTGATCTGGTTCTTCCAAAGCTCCTGACCAGAGGTGAGGGTGGGAACGTAGATCCACCAGGACATCCAGAGTTTCTCCTTTCAGCTCAGCTCCTTCTTCACCACCACAGATCGGTGCAGTGAACGCATCGCTGCAGACGCTGCACCGATCCTCCTGTCGATCTTCTGCTCCATCTTTCCCTCACTGGTGAACCAGACCTGGAGATACTGGAGCTCCTCCACCTGAGGCAGCGTCGCTCCACCGACCTGGAGGTCAAGCCTCCTTCTTCTGGGTTGAGTTTTTGTTGCTTCTATTATTATATGACCAAATGATATGATGCTAAAATGAATGACTAATAGTCATAATATCAAAAATATCATATGTGTATTCTTCATACACTCAACATGGAGCACAGTGCTGTGAAAACAATTATTCAACACCCTGATACAACTGTGTACAAGTGAAAGAACATCAAGAAGAAAACATCACGACGAGATAAAAACAAAGCTTTCTGAGGCCACCTCAGCTCTGAGGGACTCATCCTGGTCCTGATCCTGGTCCTGATCCTGATCCTGATCCTGATCCTGGTCCTGGTCCTGATGGAGCTTCAGAAGCAGTTGGACCACCGACACTCAGGAGATGGATGTAGGTGTTGTGCTTGTGTGGAATGTGACCATTCAAACACTTTCTGTATTTACAAAATGACATTTAAACACAACTCAACAGTGAAAAATACATCTTTTTTGAAAAAAAACCCCAACCTTTTTGGATGTTTTTTAGAACTTCAGAATTATTGGTTGATGTCAGAGTGTTGGGTTGTTTTTTTTGGGAGGTTGTTTTTTCAAAATGTCAATGTTTTTTTTAGCCAGCAGGCAACAAGTAGCTGAAAAACAAACAAAAACCAACCAACCAAGGGTTCCAACTCTCTCTCTCTCCGCTCTCTCCCTCTCTCTCTCTCTCTCTCTCTCTCCCTCTCTCTCCATCTCTCTCTCTCTCTCCCTCTCTCTTCCTGTCTCCCCCTCTCTCTCCATCTCTCTCTCTCTCTCTCTCTCTCTCTCTCTCTCCATCTCTCTCTCTCTCTCTCTCCATCTCTCTCTCCTCCTCTCTCTCTCCTCTCTCTCTCCCTCTCTCTCCCTCTCTCTCTCTCTCTCTCCATCTCTCTCTCTCTCTCTCTCTCTCTCTCTCTCTCTGTCCATCTCTCTCTCTCTCTCTCTCTCCATCTCTCTCTCTCTCTCTCTCTCTCTCTCTCTCTCTCTCTCTCTCCATCTCTCTCTCTCTCTCTCTCTCTCTCTCTCTCTCTCCCTCTCTCTCTGGAGTGAAAACAGTTCCAGTCATTTGCAGCAGCAGTAGCAGCAGATGGTGGCGGTAATGACGGAGGCGCCGCCATCATCCACTCATCCACTCATCACTCCATCGCTTCCTCCCAACTCACCGCCACTGCCGCGTGTGTGTGCGTATGTGTGTGTGTGTGTGTGTGTGCTTGTACATCTAGCAGGCGTCTGATTGGCCCTGTGATGGCACCAATCAATGTTTTTGATGTTTTTGTGTTTGTCTCCACCACCAGCGATTCAGAACATTTGCTTTGTGTTTATTTCTCTAATGCACGACCGACCACGCTGTGTTTACAGACCCCCCACACACACACACACACACACACACACCGCCCCCTCCTTCCACCACCTGAACTCTGCTGCTTCTCGTCTGTTTGGAGTGTTTACCAGTTCGCTACTTTCATTCGCGTGTGTGTGATTGGTGTGAGTCACGGATGAATCACGCAGGATGATCATCTCCACCGGGTTGTCCTGGATCTCCTCACTTCTTCCCAGCTCGTCCTGGACCTCCTCACTGGTTCCCGGGTCGTCCTGGACCTCCTCACTTCTTCCCAGGTCTTCTTGGACCTCCTCACTTCTTCCCGGGTCGTCCTGGACCTCCTCACTTCTTCCCAGGTCATCTTGGACCTCCTCACTTCTTCCCGGGTCATCCTGGACCTCCTCACTTCTTCCCAGCTCGTCCTGGACCTCCTCACTTCTTCCCAGCTCGTCCTGGACCTCCTCACTGGTTCCCGGGTCGTCCTGGACCTCCTCACTTCTTCCCAGGTCATCTTGGACCTCCTCACTTCTTCCCGGGTCGTCCTGGACCTCCTCACTTCTTCCCAGGTCGTCCTGGATGTAGCACTCATAAACTCCTGGAACACTTTTATAGTTCATGGTTGTCCAACATAATGTCACTTTAGGACCTGGCTCCGGTCACTTTTTCTCACAACACATCAGCCAATCAGAGACTGAGATCTGTAATCCTTCCTGTTTCCTGGGTGGAGGAGGAAGTGACACCACACACTGCTCTTTCATTTTTCACCAAGCCATCCACCTGGGGAGGCAAAAGTTTTCTAAGAAAGTGTCTGTGAAACAAACCGGCTGCATAGCTTTCAGGAGAGACAAAAGACCACCCAAGCAAGGCTTTTGTCCTCCTTATATGATTAATTTCCTTCCATGGAATTGTACTCCTGCTAAATATCCGGATGTGTTGCTTGAATGCTGTGGACCATCTCCTTTGGCTGGACACTGGACACACTTTGAAAAACTGAAAAGAAACTTGGATTCTGGAGAGAGAAAGAACTGGACCCCATACTAGATGGCGAGCCACCCATGGAAAAAAAACTACAATTGAACTTGTGGACCCAGCTTCATTGGCCGGCCTCAAGCCTGTCAGCTGCTTCCAGGGCCTTCCCCAGTGGTGTGGTAGGACTTAACTGGCCTCACTGATAATTAATAAGAACAATTACCACCATTACATCCTGATTGTTTTACTTTGATGGTGCCTTTTGATTTCCATTTATTCGGTTAATATTCGTTCAAGTAATTGAATGTCTTTGATTTCCACAATGTGTGATATACATATATATATATATATATATATATATATATATATATATATATATATATATATATATATATATATATATATATATATATATATATATATATATATATATATGTGATAAGTTAAAGGGTGCCGTGAAAAGAATTGCAAAGAAAATTGAATTGATTGAAAAACTACTAGTAGGACTTTATTGATTGATGAATTGATTAATTGTTTTGTTTTGCTATATAATTATTATTATTATTATCAGTATTATTATTATTATTATTTATTTAATTGTTTCCCTATGACTGTTATCTTGAAGAATTTCAAGCATCTTTTGTTAAATATACTTTAAATATACTACCGGTACATTCAATTTTGTGTTTGAGTTTCATTAATCCTCACACAGCTCCTTAAACCGAACCTAGCATTAATTATAATTCTACTTAACTGTAGCCAAACATATAAGTAGTGTTACATGGACCTCCTCACTTGTTGCCGGGTCGTCCTGGACCTGCTCACTTCTTCCCAGCTCATCCTGGACCTCCTCACTTGTTCCAGTGTTGTCCTGGACCTGCTCACTTCTTCCCAGCTCATCCTGGACCTCCTCACTTCTTCCCGGGTCGTCTTGGACCTCCTCATTGGTTCCTGGGTCGTCCTGGACCTCCTCACTTGTTCCTGGGTCATCCTGGACCTCCTCACTTCTTCCCGGGTCGTCTTGGACCTCCTCATTGGTTCCCTGGGTCGTCCTGGACCTCCTCACTTGTTGCCGGGTCGTCCTGGACCTCCTCATTGGTTCCTGGGTCGTCCTGGACCTCCTCACTTCTTCCCGGGTCGTCCTGGACCTCCTCACTTTTTCCCGGGTCGTCCTGGACCTCCTCACTTGTTCCTGGGTCATCCTGGACCTCCTCACTTTTTCCCGGGTCGTCCTGGACCTCCTCACTTTTTCCTGGGTCATCCTGGACCTCCTCACTTCTTCCCGGGTCGTCCTGGACCTCCTCACTTGTTCCTGGGTCGTCCTAACTTCAGTCACAACAAGTATTTAGTGAGTAAATAAGTCAGAATCCAGCGTGTGGATTTGTTTCCATTTTTCAGACGTGACCTTAGAGTTTGAGTTCTACCTCTCTGTCTGATGATCAGAGTTTTCAAAGGACTCTGTTCAGTCAGTTTCGAGCTGTTTTGTCCCTGAAAGAAATGACACGCTACAGTACAGTACAGTACAGTGTTTGTCAATTTTCAGCCATGTTGAGTTTTTGCATTCGATGACTCTTTCTCATGCTACACCATCAAAAAAAAATGCTCACTTCAGTGAATTTTGCAGTGAGCAAAGTGTTCAAAAAAATGTTATTTCACCCCAAAAAAACGACATCCTACAGTTTGTCTGCACTCGATGTCTTATGCAGTTTGTCAATATTTCATAGTGTAGATTTATTGCTGCTCGGCTTGTGAAGTGTTGCTAGCAAATAAACAAAGTGAGGCCTCCTCCTCTCCCATTGGGAAAAAGACTGAAACTCCAGATCAGATTGAATTAAGACTCAACATCCTGATTTTAATCAGGTCAGCCTGATTAGCCTGATTAGCCTGATTAGCCTGATGATCCATGCCGCTGCAAACTTTTGACACAGTCAGTGACGCTCGACTCAGACGACGCCGTTTCACCAAAACCAGTAAAAACTGCACAGTTGAACTTCAACAGCTGAGGATTGCAGTGGTGCAGCGAGTCGCTGCTGGCTTTAGACTGTAATAAACTCCACTAAACTCCACTCAACTCCACTATGAAACTCCACTCAACTCCACTCAACTCCACTAAAGTAAAGGAGAAGACGTCAGGATGTCAGTGAGTTAATGAGTGGAGCATCCTCGCCCTCATCATGAGGAAGTGAAGCTCATCTTCCCTCCGATGGCCACCACTGCCCCCCCCCCCCCCCGCCCACCCACCTCCTCCCAACCCCCCTCAAACCCCCCCCATTAATTAACTCCCAGTAGTTTCCTGATGCACAGTAGGAGGCCTCCGCCCTGCAGATGGACTTCTCCCCACTGAGAGTCCAGACAGCTGACTCTGCACACACACACACACACACACACACACACACCAGCAGATGGTGGATTTTTGTTTTGTATTTTTAAATGAATGAAACTCCGGGGCAGAAACACCAAGTCGTCAGTGCAGCCTTGTCGTTGTTCTTCAGGACGTCAGAAGGCCAAAGACTAAAACTGCCTGATGGCAAAGATTGCTCTTGTCCCGTTGACAAAACCAAACAGGATCAGAACCAATAAAGTTTGGAGCGTCAGAGGTTTTCTGGTTGTGGTTCAGACCTGCACACCTGCAGGAGAAGGTCTGGAGCTTCACCAAACAGGTGCGTTATGGTTCCACCACATCTGAACCGGCAGCGTCTACGTGAGGCTCTGGAAAAAATCTGTCAAATGGAAAAATTTATTTTTGAAAACAAATGTGTTTTTTTTTACTTGATTGAGCAGAAACAAGAAGGTTGAAGATTCTCCAACTTCTTCTGCAATAGTGATGGACATCAAACTGAGGTTGGTTGTTCTGGTGGTGAAGCAGCCAACCAGAGAGGACTTCTGTCCTGGCTCCCATCCAATCAATGACTGGGATTTTCCACAGCAGCAGCAGCAGCAGCAGCTGTTCCACTGGGACTCACTGGAACTCACTGGGATTCACTGGGATTCACTACAGCTGTATTCCACCAGGACTGGAGCTATGGTGCCCCCCCCACCCCTCACCCCTCTGCTGCTGCTGCTGCTGCCAGCCTCTGGTTGTCAGGGATGGTAACCAGGCAACAGACCAGCAACGTGACGATCAAACCACTTGATGGCTTCACTCGTCTCCTGGCTGCACTGCCTCCTCATAGGCCAATACAGAGCTCTGTGAGTCTCCTCCACCTCCTCCTCCTCCTCCTCCTCCTCCGCCATCCCACCTCCACTCTCCTCCTCCTCTTTCTCCTCCTCCACCTCCTCCTTTCTCTCCTCCTCCTCTTTCTCCTCCTCCACCTCCTCCTTTCTTCCTCCTCCTCCTCCTCTTCTTCAGTCTGTTCTCTCAGCAGTCTGATGCTCCTCTCCAGGATTCTTCCCAGGCTGCTGCCATTGTGGAGTCACTGGTGGATCAACGTCTGTCCCCCCACCCCTCCACCCCCCACTCAACTCCCCCACAGCACGGCTGTAATTCCCCCTGAAACCAACAAGCAAGAGAAAAAACATCCACCGTCTTTTCTCATGTGCTCCTCCTCCACCTCCTCCTCCTCTTCCTCCACCTCCTCCTCCTTCTCCTCCACCTCCTGCTCCACCTCCTGCTCCTCCTCCACCTCCTCCTCCTCCACCTCCTCCTCCTTCTCCTCCACCTCCTGCTCCACCTCCTGCTCCTCCTCCTCCTCCACCTCCTGCTCCATCTCCTCCACTTCCTGCTCCTCCTCTTCCTCCTCCTCCTCTTCCCCTTCTGCTCTTCCTCCACCTCCTGCTCCTCCTCCTCCTCCTGCTCCATCTCCTCCACTTCCTGCTCCTCCTCTTCCTCCTCCTCCTCTTCCCCCTTCTGCTCCTCCTCCTCCTCCACCTCCTGTTCCTCCTCTTCCTCCACCTCCTCCACCTCCACCTCCTGCTCCACCTCCTGCTCCTCCTCCTCCACCTCCTGCTCCTTCTCCTCCACTTCCTGCTCCTCCTCTTCCTCCTCCTCCTCTTACCCCTCCTGCTCCTCCCCCATCCTCCACCTCATGCTCCTCCTCCTCCACTTCCTGCTCCTCCTCCTCCCCCTCCTGCTCCTCCTCCACCTCCTCCTCAGTGTCTTCAGTCATTTCCAGTTGATGGGTGATGGTCTCCTCCCTCCACCACTGGGTCACTGGGTTCCTCAGTGTGGTCCAGGTCCAGGTCCAGTCCTTCAGTCCTTCAATCCTTCAGTCCAGCTGCTGCTCTAACTGCCTGGTGTCTCTTGGTCCAGCGAGTGAAGCTCTCTAATGGGCCACTGCTCAAATATTGACCCAACAACACCATGATGGGTGGGAGTGGAGAGAAACTCACTCTCTCACTCTCTCACTCTCTCATGTATCTGGAGCCAATTCTCAACTGCTGTTTGGAAAACACAAAATGTGGGCACAACAACAACAACAACAACAACAACAACAACAACAACTCCAGCACAGCACTGGAGTCAACAGTGTAAACCAGAGCAGTGTTGGATCCACTCTGTGCTCGGTAACAGCAGGATTCTTCCTCCGCTACAACCTGCTCGGCATTAGCATTAGCATTAGCATTAGCAGCAGTCATAAGGTGTTTTCCTCGCTGTCCCACTTTAAGTGTTGCTGCTGGGTGAAAACACTTCACACTGAAGAGTTCAAGAGCAGCACAGTCCAGAAACACAGTCACGCTGCGTTTGAGGACGGCTCGGAAATGACAGCTTGCAACTCGTCACAGGGGTGCTGCTGTTCAAAAAGGAACAGAAAGTTGTCGTGAGCGAGCAGGTAGAGCAGAGAGGATCTCTCAGCCAATGGCACGACGGCACTGACGTCATGTGACACCAGTTGAAACATGACCGGTTTTGTTTCTCCACCAATGACAAGAACAACAAAGCAGCAAAGACTCATGGGACGTCTTGGCTCAGCTAACTGGCTAGCGAGCGTAGCAGCGGAAAGAATTAGAACACAGCCCATCCAAACTAACTACACAACTACAACAGCCGTAGCAGTAACAGCAGCCGTCAGTCAGTCTGTGTGAGAGTAGAATAAACTGGCGAGGCAGGAGTGAGTGTGCCACCTAGTGGCCGGGAGGTATACAGACCGACCATGTGACCTGTACTAACCCAATAAAACATAATAAATAGAAGGCTGCAGTGAAGCAGTGGTTCCAGGATGAGGGTTCACACTGAGGACAGTGAGGCTCCATCAGGCTGCAGCTCCGTCTGTATACAGAGAAAACACCTTCACAGCAGCAGCAACAGGCGCCTGTTGTTTAGTAGAAAACACACAGCGGGCCGGTTGGGTCGGTCGGGGTGGGGGGGTGCGGTGGAAACACGCTCAGCCACCTGCAGCCGGACTCTGATTTACTCTCTGAGCGTCGGCAGCATCACAGATTCTGAGGCTGCAGTGCCGGGCGGAACCACTGCGTCCTCACTGCTTACAGTTTCATCCAGCATTCCAGCTGGAATCAGCCCCCAGACTTCCTAAATCTCTGGCAAATCAGCGTATTTAGCCCTCTGTTTGCAGCCTCCTGCTAAAACCACTGTGGAAGGGAAGAACTTGTTGTTGTTTTCTATCATTTCTTGCTTCATTCATTTTTGTGATGTGCTTTTGTGTTGCTATGTGTGTATAAGGTATTTGATTGGCCTGTGTGTGTGTACGTATGGTCAACTTGTTTTTTGAAGTGACAGCTGCAGCTTCCTGCAGGGCAGCATTTTCTCTCTCGCATGTGAAAACACTGAGGGGGAATTTTGACGTCCAGCAGGACGATGTTGTGTAACACACACACACACACACACACACACACGACTCGTGCCCGTCCTCGTGCCCAGGAAAGATTCAGAGTCTTCATCGCTGCATTGTTCAGTTTCTTCATCTTCATCGCAGGTCAACTCACAGAAATTCAACCAGTTTGTCGCATTTTTCCTGCGAGCAGCAGCACTGAACTGGCTACACACACTCACACACGCTGATGACTCACTCCTGTTTCCGTCTTTTGTGCATTGCACTGTAAAATCACCCAATCGTGTTTCAAAATAAAACACATTTTCTAACGTAATCTAAAAACAGCTGCAAAAAAACGCAAATATTTAATTTTAAAAAAGTCTTGAAGACCAAGACAAAGTCAAGTGGAGTCTTTGATCAGTCAGTCAGTCAGTCAGTCAGTCAAGCAAGTCTCAAGACCTGCAAGAATTTGCAACTGGAGTCAAGTCATGTGACTTGACATGTGACAGGAAAAATGTGACAAACTGGTTGAATTTCTGTGAGTTGACCTGCGATGAAGATGAAGAAACTGAACAATGCAGCGATGAAGACTTTGAATCTTTACTGCGGCTTCACAGGTCAAACAGGAAGTGACACAAAGTTGGAGAGTAGACCCACCACCTCCACCTCCTCTTTCTCCTCCTCCACCTCCTCCTTTCTCTCCTCCTCTTTCGCCTCCTCCTCTTTCTCCTCGCCAGTGCTCGGCCGTCTCCCCAGACGGATGTGAACTCTGACCTGATGAACCATGGCCAGATTCCCAGAGGCAGAGTGTGTGTGTGTGTGTGTGTGCGCGTGCGTGAGGGTGTGAGGGTGCGGGGGGATTGCACACATTTGTAACGTGGCTCACACGCTGTCAACTGCTCCCAAACACAGTTTACACTGTTGCTGAGAGTCACTGCTGCTGCTGCTGCTGCTGCTGCTGTGCTGCTGCTGCTGCTGCTGCTGCTGCTGCTGGTGGGAAGATAGAGACATGGTGGGAATCAGGGCAGAAGTTGCTTCCTGCCAGATTCTTCTGTTTTTTTCAACATGCAGCAGATTGTACAACTGATTGTAAACACACATAGTTTTCACGTGTGTGTGTGTGTGTGTTGCAGTGTGAGTGTAAACAGTGAGAAGCTGTGTTTCATCATCAGCTGAAACAGAATGTGTGAGTCAATGTTGTACAGCAAAGCTGTGATTGATTGATTCATTGGTTGATGAACACAGTGCAGAATCTTGTGTTGAATTAATTTAGTTTCCTCTTTCTGCAGTGAAATCAGCCTGAACACTCAGTCATTTTTCATTGCAAGGCATTTGCGTGAGGGGGCGTTTGGTGGAGGGGGAGGGGTTAGGGGGTCCTGTGGGAGGAAGTGGAAAAAAAATGTCATCAAGAATCAAAATGCTGATTATTTTTGGCTGAGTCATTTCAAAACTCAACTGCTTTTTGAAAACTCATTTCAGCAGCAGCAGCAGCAGCAGCAAAAGCCGCAGCAGCAGCAGCAATCTGGCAGTGTTGGCTTCGCTCTGATTGGCTGCTGTGTGAACGTAAACCAGCGGCTGGTGTTTCTTGATAATGGGTGGAGCTGCTGCTGCTGGAGCTGCTGCTGCTGGAGCTGCTGGAGGTGCCTCAGTGTTTGTGGACGTGACGGTGTCGGCGCCCCCCAGAGGCCGGCCACAGTGTGTGGGAAATTGTAAACAGAAGATAAGCTGCTTGTCTTGCTGGTCTGTGCAGGAAGCACTTCAGTGTTGAAACTGGTGACCACTGCAGACCTGCAGTGGCCTGGCTGCTGTGCTGAGCTTCACTCTTCACTCTCACTGAAAGCCTTGTTTCCAGACTGGTTCTTCAGGTTCCTCTCCTCCTCCGTCAGGCTCCACTGCTCCACTAATGAGTGGCAACACTTGCTGCGTGCTGGGCCGTGACCAATGGGGGCAGCGTCCCACTAATGAAGCGCCTCTTTCACCAGCGACAACAAAGGACTGGAGGTCAGGTGGAAACCAGAGTTAGCCCTCTGTTTACTGCCTGCTGCTGAGTCCCAGGCTGACAGTGGACCCACCAGGTGTAAATCAACCTTGGTCAAAGAGGGCGGCGCCACCAGCTGGCTGAGGGCGTCATGGCTCCGCTGTGCTCCTTGTGACATCACAATGGGATGATATACACCGTGAAGGTGCTGGAAACGTTCATTTACCATGTCTGTGTATATACAGCATGTACATATATATGTATAAACACTAGTCAGCAGCTTGGACTCACACTGTGAACTGGAGGTCTTTTCTTTCTTTCTCATGATGTTGCAGTTTCTCACTGAAGGCACTGAAGGTATGAACACACATCGAGTTATGGAGGAAACAAAGTGTCAAATAACTAGAATAACAGAACCAACACATCCAGCAGGAAATGGACTTCTCTTTATTGTTTTTTCCAACATTTTTCATGAGCTTCACCCAGAGAGAGAGAGAGAGAGAGAGAGAGAGAGAGAGAGAGAGAGAGAGAGAGAGAGAGAGAGAGAGAGAGAGAGAGAGAGAGAGAGAGAGAGAGAGAGAGAGAGAGAGAGAGAGAGAGAGAGAGAGAGAGAGAGAGAGAGAGAGAGAGAGAGAGAGAGAGAGAGAGACGGTACAAACACCGTTTGACCTCTTGAGACTGAGTTGCATTAAAGTACTGCAGCGTAACATCAAAGTGCACAAAAACACCAGGGAGGAAATATTGGAGATTATTATCCAGGAAAAATGAAATTCAAAACAAATTACACACACACACACACACATATACATATATATACATACATATATATATTGCTCCGCCCACAAAGAGTGTCCAGTACAGATGGAGTTTGTTTATTTTCATTTTTGCTCTCCAGTCAGCAGTGATCAGCAGTGATCCTCCGTAATCTGCAGTGATCAGCAGTGATCTGCAGTGATCAGCAGTGATCAGCAGATCAGCAGTGATCTGCAGTGATCAGCAGATCAGCAGATCAGCAGTGATCCGCAGTGATCTGCAGTGATCAGCAGTGATCAGCAGATCAGCAGTGATCTGCAGTGATCAGCAGATCAGCAGTGATCCGCAGTGATCTGCAGTGATCAGCAGTGATCCGCTCCAGTCAGGTGTCTTCAGCTGAGCGGAGATGATCAGATGTTCCTCCTGGAGTGTCTGCTGCTGCTGCAGTGTCTGCAGAGGATGCTCCTGAAGGAGCGCCTGAAGTCGTGGTTGAACAGGGTGTAGATGAGGGGGTTGAGGGCGCTGTTGCAGTAGCCGAACCAGAAGAAGAACTTGAAGAGCGGTGGTGGCAGAGCGCAGTGAGGACACAGTGTGAGCAGCGTGTAGCTGAAGAAGAAGGGGAACCAGCAGAGCACGAAGACCCCCAGCACCAGGGCCAGGACCAGGGTCAGCCGCTTCTCCCGCTGCTGCTGCTGCTGCTGCCGCCGCCACCGCAGCGCCCCCCGACCCCGCCCCCGCCCACTGCTCTGACCCCGCCCACTCAGCGCCCCCTGCTGGGGGTCGCAGCCCGGGGTCACCCTGCACAGCCTGGTCCCTCCTGCTGCTTCCTCCTCCTCCTCCTCCACGTTCTCCTTGTTCTCCTTTCGAGAGCGGGGGTCGTTGACCTTGAGGTCAGAGGAGGTCGACTCCTCAAGGTCATCACCCTCCTCCTCCTCCTCCTCGTCCTCCTTCATCTCCCTCTCCTTCCTCTTTTTCTTCTCCTCCTCCTTCTTCTTGGGGGAGCAGGGCTGGTCCACCTTGAGGAGCTCCTCCTCCTTGGCTGCCTCCACCTCCTCCGCCTCCTCCCTCAGCTCCACCTCCTGCTCCCCGTTCATCTTCAGCTGCTGCTGCTGCTGCTGCTCCTCAGCCCCTCCCACTCCGTTGTTCTTCCCCACTGCCACCGCCACCGTCGCTGGTGGTGCTGCCCCCCTGCGTCCAGGTGGCGGTGGCGGCGGTTGCAGCGCCCCCCTGAGTCCAGGTGGTGGCGCTGCGGCCCTCCTCCTGCTCCTCTGCTTGGCGATGTGGTAGATGCGCAGGTAGACCAGCAGCATGATGCCGCAGGGCAGGAAGAAGGAGCCGATGCAGGAGGAGATGACGTACCACCTGTCGTTGTTGATCTCGCACCTGGGCATCTGCTGCTGCTCCAGGCCCTCGCCGTCCTGCAGCCACAGCAGCGGCGGGCAGGAGATGAGCGCAGCCGCCAGCCACACGGCGGCGATGGCGCGCTTGACGCGGCGGCGGCGGCGGCGCAAGCTGTGGCTGGGGCCCTGGCCACCGAGCAGTAGCGGTCCAGCGATGGCGCACAGGTGGGCGATGGAGGCGGTGCAGAGCAGCACGTCCAGCGCCAGGTAGGCCCGGCAGCAGGCCCGGCCCAGCGGCCAGCCGCCCAGCAGCTCGTTGGCCAGCGACAGCGGCATGACCAGCGCCGCCACCAGCACGTCGGCGCACGCCAGCGACACCAGGTACAGGTTCTGAGGCGCCCGCAGCGCCCCCCGCTGGCCACCGCTCAGCACCGCCACCACCACCAGCGCGTTGCCAAACACCGTCAGCAGGATGAGGGCGCCCACCAGCAGCGTCAGGCACAGCGACACCTGCAGGCTGTACGGGTACTGCGGCCGCGCTCCCCCCACCGTCCCGTTGGTGGTGCTGTTGTCCACCTCCATCCAGGAAAAAGGATCGAAATAAGCAAAAATGGAAAATAAAGTTCACGACGCGATCAGACGGCCAGCAGGGCGGCGACAGCGGCGGCCGAGGAGGATCAGGAGGGTTTTCACTGACATGATCTAAAGGAGCCACTGGATCTTCATCGCTGTCACATCACCTGGAGGAGAAGGAGGAAGAGAGGGTGAATGTCCTGCTCCACTAGAATCAACTTCTTCCCTTAATCTCTGATTCTAATGCCAACAATAATGACTCACAATTCAGTCAACATTGTCTCTGCTGAAATCAAACTACCAGCAGCAGCAGCAGCAGCAGCAGCGACAGTAACAGCAGCAGCAGCAGCAACAGCAGCAACAGTAACAGCAGCAGCAACAGTATCAGCAACAGCAGCAGCAGCAGCATTGACAGCAGCAGCAACAGTATCAGCAGCAGCAGCAGCAGCAGCAGCAGCAGTAACAGCAACAGCAGCAGCAGCAGCAGCAGCAGCAGCAGCGACAGTAACAGCAGCAGCAGCAGCAACAGCAGCGACAGTAACAGCAGCAGCAGCAGCAGCAGCAGCAGCAACAGTAACAGCAGCAGCAACAGTATCAGCAACAGCAGCAGCAGCAGCATTGACAGCAGCAGCAACAGTATCAGCAGCAGCAGCAGCAGCAGTAACAGCAGCAGCAGTGACAGAAACAGCAGCAGCAGCAGCAACAGTAACAGTAACAGCAGGAACAGTGGCAGCAGCAAAGTAACAGCAGTAACAGTAACAGCAGCAGCAGCAGCAGTAACAGCAGCAGCAACAGTAACAGCAGCAGCAGCAGCAGTAACAGCAGCAGCAGCAACAGTAACAGTAACAGCAGGAACAGTGGCAGCAGCAAAGTAACAGCAGCAACAGTAACAGCAGTAACAGTAACAGCAGCAGCAGCAGCAGCAGCAGCAGCAGTAGCAGCAGCAGCAGCAGCAGTAACAGCAGCAACAGTAACAGCAGTAACAGTAACAGCAGCAGCAGCAGCAGTAACAGCAGCAGCAGCAACAGTAACAGCAGCAGCAGCAGCAGTAACAGCAGCAGCAGCAACAGTAACAGTAACAGCAGGAACAGTGGCAGCAGCAAAGTAACAGCAGCAACAGTAACAGCAGTAACAGTAACAGCAGCAGCAGCAGCAGCAGCAGCAGCAGTAGCAGCAGCAGATGTCACCAGGAGTCCAGAGGAGGGCAGCGAGTCTCTCCAGCAGGGGGCCACACTCACACTCACACTCGGTGTCCAGGAACAACTTCTTCTGGTGGCTCAACTCAGTGTCCGCGCGCCTCCTCCTCCTCCTCCTCCTCCTCCTCCTCCTCTCGGTACCGGAGCTCGTGGTCCGCGAGCGACAGTCCCACCGCTGCTGCTCCTCCACGCACCCTCGCGCTCGGCTCCGGAGCTGGTCGCGCGCTAATCATGTTACCCAGCGCTCCGTGCGTGCGTGCGTGCGCACCGAACGTCCGGATCCTCCGCGCGCCGCCGCCGCTGTTTTATAGCGGCAACAGGTGGCGCTGCTGTGACGGCGACAGACACGTGACCAGTGCGAGGGAAGAGGGTGTGAGCGGGCTCATCTGATGATGGTTTATTGACGCGCACGTGCAGCCAGTAGCAGCCTGGTTTGACGGCACTTTTTTATTTATATTTGATTTATTTTAACACAATTTATTTGATTTATGTTTCATTTATTTTATTAATGTCATTTATTGTTGTTATATTTTATTACAATTTTTTTTATTTATTTATTAAAAATAAATCTTATTTTGGTATTACATTTTTTTTTTTAATTTATGTTGTGATTATAATTTTTTCCATTTTGTTAGATTTGATTCTTTTCCATTTGTGCCCTCAGATGTTTTTTCTTCCAACACTGTGTGAAGGAACTCCTCACCAACTCACTCGTTCTTCTCCTCACTCTGCCTGCAGGGAGTTCGGCCTGAACCAGGACACAGATTCAACTTCCTGCAGGCTGCTGCATCAGTTTGGAGGATGGGTCTCCTCAGTCTCATCCTGGGGTTGTGACCTCCAGTGAGGTTTCACCTCCTCCTGATTAAGCAACATTTCACACTCAAGAAGTTTCTCCTCAATTTCAAATGAGACTGAGTTCCACGTAGGAAGTCACTTCTCTTCTTCCAGCCGTGTGGACTGAGTCTCTCCACCAGGAGGAGCTGATTGGCTGCTGCACAAGATGCATCTCTGAAGTATTAGAAAGAAACTGAAGTCAGTTAAAAAGAGCAGCTGACTAGAAGAATCTTCATGGCTGAGGAGGGATCCTGGATCACTGGAACCATGTTGAGACACTCAGTGAAACTGGAGGATCATCATCTGTTGGTTCCTGCTGGAGAACTTCACTGGACCTCAGGAGTTTTCAAACATCTCAACATCTCAGCCAGAGGAGAGTGAGAGAGTGGAGGCGGTGGAGGAGGAGGAGGAGGAGGAGGAGGAGGAGGACGTGGAGCAAGAGGAGGTGGAGGAGGAAGTGGGGGGTGGAGGAGGAGGAGGAGATGGGGTGTGAGACAGGGCAGGTCTCCCTCACAGGTTGTGAGCTGCTTCTTTTTGCTCTCAGGCTGCTGGCAACATGGAGACAAAGAGGCCCAAGATGTCAACACTGATACACACACACACACACACACACACACACACACACACACACACACACACACACACACACACACACACACACAGCACAGCACAGCAGCCAGCAGCAGCACAGCAGCAGTAACAGCAGAAAATTGCAGTGCAGCAGCAGCAGCAGCAGCAGCAGCAGCAGCAGCAGCAGCAGCAGCAGCAGCAGCAGCAGCAACAGCAGTAACAGCAGAAACAGCAGCAACAGCAGCAGGAGCAACAGCAGCAACAGCAGCAGCAGCAGCAGCAGCAGCAGCAGCAGCAGCAGCAGCAGCAGCAGCAACAGAATCATCATCAGCAGCAGCAGTGAATATTTGAGTGTTTGCAGTTGGACCAGAAGAAGAACAGTGGATGGAGAGCTGCAGGGTGGCCGGATGTTGCTCCAGTGAGGACACAGTGTGAGCAGCGTCTGCACTGAGAAGAAACACACCAGCACGCTCTGAAGACTCCCAGAACACCGGGGCCAAAGGACCAGGGTCACAGGTCTCCCGGTGTCTGCTGCTGCTGCTGCACCTGGCCAGTGAGCTGGGGGTTCCGACCCGCCCCGCCCATCATCATCATCAACCCTTCCCACCTTCCAGACACTGCTGTGATGTCAGAGGTAGGGGGCGCTCACCTCACCATCTGGAGTAAGTAGTGTTGAACCTCCACTGACCTTTGACCTCTGGCTCCTCCATCTGGCCCACACACACACAGGCACTTTGGATTGGGCCCTCAAAATGTCAACGACCAATCAGCTGGCAGCAGCGAGTGATGAGGGAAAAAATGAAAAGACTTTGATCTTCATTTGATTTGTAAGAGTTACACAACAATCTGGGAGAAATCAATGTCCTCATGCCCCTGTGTGTGTGTGTGTGTGTGTGTGTGTGTGTGTGAGAGAGAGAGAGATATTGTTGGCAATCTGCAATAAAATTCATTTAAAAAATCTTTTTTTATTTTTTTTTAAAAATGTTTTGAATCAGCAGAACTGCAACACCAGACAGGACTTTGTGACGTCACTGACACCTGCTGGCAGACTGGAGCATGACGCTTTAAAACATATATATATATATATATATATATATATATATATATATATATATATATATATATATATATATATATATATATATATATATATATATATATATATATATATGTATATCTAAGCATTGACGTGACTTACAGAATGCTGATAGAAGGACAGCTTTTCACTTTTTTTAAATTCAAACTCAAACCCCCTCCTCATCCAGCCCCCAGCGACCCCACCCTCTTTACTTCCTCGTTTGGTTTGTTTTCAGTGCATGTACATCACGTTCAGTGACTGCATTTATTGAGCACCTGTCATTTTTCTTGCATTTTCCCTCATCTCCATCCCTAGAAAAAAATTACAATTACTTATTTTAAAAAAAAAGTTTCATTCTCAAATGACACACCACTAAGAAGCGATGAGGCTTGGGATTCATCTTTTGCTTTTGCATCTTATGGGTAAGTAACTCGGATCATTGCATAATCATAAAGATCCTGATCGTCAATGTGGATGTTTTCTATTCATCGCAGTCAGAGAAGAGTGAGAGCTTCTGGGTGAGAAGTGAGATGATGCAAAATCCAGAGTGGATAGTCGACAAAAGCTGCCACACTTTTTAAAACCAGATGAATCTATTGTTGAATGATTTTGATGACGTTAAAGAATCAGAATGTATTCAACAGTTGCAGTAATGTTTGCTGCTGACGTGGAGGACGCAAGATCTTAATTTCATATTCTTGATATTCCAAGACGTGATTTTAACTCAGTCGATGAAGCAAGTTTCTTGTGTTGCGACACCAAACTACAGTATTTACTGAGAACCTTTGCAGAGGATGTTTGACTGGTGCTGTGTTTTAAATAAAAAGATTATTGTCCAGTTAATATTGTGTCATCATCTCAATTGTTTTTTTTCTTCTCTGTTTTCCAGTGATCATTTCTTCAAATGCTGAGACAGTGGAGAACCTCACTGGCATTGAGGGAGGATCCATAACCTTTCCACAGCCTGTGTTTCAGCGTGGATTTTTGATCTATGGGGAGGAGTTATTGCCTCAGTGACAGAGAGGAAAACTGAAATACTGTTGGACTCTTGGAAGGATAAAAGAACAACACAACTGGATTCTTTATCATCACGGACCTACACACTAACGACTCAGGAATTTATACTATTAATGTAAACAAAGTTAAAGAAGAATATAAACTCACAGTGTTTGGTAAGTAACAGTTTAACAA
Source organism: Thamnaconus septentrionalis (assembly GCA_009823395.1). Classification (NCBI taxonomy): domain Eukaryota; kingdom Metazoa; phylum Chordata; class Actinopteri; order Tetraodontiformes; family Monacanthidae; genus Thamnaconus; species Thamnaconus septentrionalis. The sequence continues at coordinate 32,496,032 of CM020501.1, read as the reverse complement.
CCTATGTCATGTTACGATTGATTGTACCTGTCAAAAATGATGAAGCAGTGCACCATGTATTGCATTGACAACTAATTATACTGAACTTCAGCTGCACCCACAACTATGGCCATGTTGACTCCACATTAGACCAAATGGGACAAAATGGACATCAGAGCCTATTTGCACTTTTTCTTTGGGACTATGAAAAATATTTTTACCCTTTTGTACCAAATGACCGTATTGTCCCCATTGTCAGCCAACAGACATTTTTCAGTCTTTTTGCAGTCAACTTTAGCGGCTCCTGCTGGCCAAATGACACAGCATACGTGCAGGCTTTGGTGCTTCCTCTTTGGCCTCCTTTTAGAAACTGGAAGCTCCATCCATCTATTAATACAGTCATGCAGCAGAGTTGCAAGCCTGAGCCTCTTTGTGAACTCTATGGTGGCCACACATCCTTCTTTGCACGTGCATGTTCTACTTTTGGGTCCTAAAATGATGTCCAAGTCAGTTTTATAAAATTCCTTTTGCTCAACTAGTTCTACAGCCCATCAATTCTAATGCATATAGTTGCATTTAAAATATAATATTCATCATAAAGCAACGCACTGGGCCACATGTAAAATTTTGCTTTAAAAAACAAACAAACAAAAAAACAGTTTTCAAACCACACTTCTGCAGTCAATTGGCTTCATAACAACACCTCAGCATAAAAGGACTCCAAGGAACGGGGCACTTGAACATATATATTAAAAAAAAAAAAAAAGGTCAAACGATTAACAGTTAGTCTTCCTTCATCATACACCTGCTGGCCGAATGAGCCGGTGTTAATCAAACTACTTCCAGAGGATGGCAGTCAAAAGAATAAAAGCAGCCTGCCAACAAACCAGACTGTGATGTGAATGCACCCTTGTTGCTGTTGTCTACTGTTCGTGTGAGAGTCTACTGTTCAGAATTATAGTCAAACTTTTTTTTTTTTAAAGAACATTTATTTTTTAACCAATCCTGAGTATCATCTCCACTTCTAAGCCATTTACAAAGGCAACTCTTTCTGTCTCGGCAATGTATCTTTGCTTTAAAAACAAAAATGTTTTAAGGCCTTTCTGTATGGAAAGGCTTGAGGGGCGACTCCATTCATTCCAGAACTCATTGCATGCTGGAAGGTGTCAGGTTTTCCTAGTTCAGTCTGTCGTCGTTCCTTTTCACTCTAAAAGGCCAAAGCAGATGGCCGCCCACCAGAGTCGGGGTCTGAGTGACGTTTCTTCCCACAGGGGAGTTTTTCCAGCTCACTGTCGGTTCATGCTGCTCTGCAGGAATCACTTGGTTGTGCAAAGCACTGTGAGATGCATTTGGAAGTGGTTTAGTGTTTTAACAAATAAAGGTTGATTGATGAATCGATTGATAACAGAAAATGAACTGACATTTTTCACATTGAGCCAAAACCAGCAGCAGAATAACAGTGATACAGCTTTAAGCACTTTATTTATAGTCGTTTATCATTAAAAGTTTAAACTACTTGAGTTGCACAAAATATTGTTTGACTGTCATGAACATGTCATTATATGAATTAAATCATGTATCCAATTCTAAGTAGTAGAAACACTGGGGAGATTAGAGTGTTGTATTTCAATGTTCTTCATGTGATTTGTTCAGTTTTCAGCTTTAAGGATATTGTTTATTATTTTGGCTTTTGCCTATGGAGCCATAATTTAATTGTCACTTGGTCTAAGGCCAAACCTAATTGAAGTCATGGACGTTATGGTCTCCCTAAAAAGACGGCATGTAAGCCTGCATAGATGTAATCACTCCTTCAATTATTATTTTTAAATGACTAATATTTCATATGTACATAAGCCTGCACATAGTTCCGTTATTATTATGACACCATTTATATCTATCAGGTTATGAAACCCACATGAATTAAATATCAAACTTTTCAACATAATAACAAAGACAAATTTTATCAAACAAGTTATTGTTTTAACATTGTTGAAAGTTAAGTTTGAAACCACTGACACCACTTCCTGTGTGTTTCTCACGATGCACACTCAGCCCTGACTTTGCTGGTGGTGACAGTGGTTGGAATGTTCCAGTCAAATGTTCCTCAATGCAACCATAGAACGCCTTTTCCTCATCAGTTCAATCTGCTTCCTGTAGCGACCTCATTATGGTCAAGCAAAGACCAACTCATTCATCCGGAAATGGCTCAGGCTCCCAAGGTGCTTTGCATCAGCAAGCCTCCAACCTCCCCTCCTGGTGGTTCAGCCCCTTTGACACTCAAACCCCTTTTTAGAGAACTGAGGAAGCCTCTTGGATGAGTCCAGTTGTCCTGACTAAACCCTCCAACCAGCTCAGTGGTCTAGTGGTAGAGTGTCCGCCCTGAGACTGGGAGGTTGTGGGTTCGATCCCGGCCCGGGTTATACCAAAGACTGTAAGAATGGCACCCATTGCCTCCCTGCTACTCGGTATTCAGGGTTGGAATTGGGGGGGTTGGATCTGCCCTATTTGTCACATGTACCAAAATACATGCGAAATTTCATGCAATCCCCATCCATACATATACAATACGACAAGGGGAGACAGGACTGAAGGATTGGGCATTCAAAGTGGGGGGCAGAAAGGGGAGAACAGCAGGAGAGAGGAGGGGGGAAAGACAACTCTCAAACTATGCTCCTGAGAGGGAAAACAGTGTGGAGCTGGGAAAACACCTCAGCAACACAGGCACGTGTAACAACACAACATAAAAAGTCAGAATGTTCTTCCAGAGGGAGTGAATTCAAGTGAAGAGGCTCTGAGAACTTCCACCTCAGCCTGATGTTCCATCACACACACTTTGTTCATAAAAACCAGAAAGAATTTCACTGTCCAAAACAGCACTGTCTGTGTCACATATTGTAGGCTCGCCTTTGGCAAAGATTAAAACAGATAACATTGCCACAAAGCTGCAGTCTTAGAATATATATATATATATATATATATATATATATATATATATATATATATTAGCTGTTTAATCTTCTAGCGCAGGGGGCGGAGAGATGGAGGTGTTGTGAGGAAATGAACCTGTAGCAGCAGCAGTTTAGCAGTGAAACATTCTTCCGCTTCATTCTTCATAATGGGGTTCAAGTTCATCTGCTCTTGCTTCTTTCAGGTAAGTAATTGACTGAAGTGGCATTTTTTCAGACAGATTTGTAGTGCAATTATGAAAGAGCTGAAAGAACAATTTTGTCATGTTTTTTTAAAATGTATTTTTAATTTAATTTAATTTTTTTTAAAAATATATACTTTATTGATCCCAGTGGGAAATTTGATTATTCAGCTGCTCGCTGACATACATTCATACTAAAAACAATACATGCTTAGGATACTACGCTAAGAATGTTAAAAGCAAGTAAATACCAAAAAGCTAAAAGACAAAAAAAGCTAAGCGACTAGAATGATAAAAGAGATTTTCCTGAGAAACACTAACAGGGAAATGCAACCAGCTTTGTTGTGCTATTACACTGAACATTTTTTGTTAGAGGGTCAAGATGATTTAATTTTCTGCTTTAAGTAAAATAGTGAATTTCAAAATAAACTCTGCTAAAAGGATAATAGGCCACCAAATACTTGAGACCATAAAGTCAACTAATTTGTCACCTGGTGCAACCCAAAAAAAAGAGAAAAATGGCTGCACTATGACACGCAACACACTGTGGATCAAATAGAATCATTCTAGAGTGGAATGTTCAAGTTAACAGCATTTTGGATCTGGTAACATTTTAATTTTTTCTGTCTGCTCTTCTTTGACCTCCAACCAACCTCAGCAGCCTATAATGTTTCCCCTGCTTAAAACGAGCTTTCTCTGTCAGTAATGTGCCACCATACAGACAGGTTATATTTATATAAGCAATTATGATGTCATTACATGTAAAAATATTAGTTGAGTTTAAACACTACGTCAACATATCAAGTTGTTTCTCTGTTTTCCAGTGATCATTTCTTCAAATGCTGAGACAGTGGAGAACCTCACTGGCATTGAGGGAGGATCCATAACCTTTCCACAGCCTGTGTTTCAGCGTGGATTTTTGATCTATGAGAGAATGAGTATTGCCATGGTGACAGAGAGGAAAGCTGAAATACTGGGGACTCTTGGAAGGATAAAGTTCACTGGAGCAACGCAAGTGGAATCTTTACCATCACGGGGCTACGCACTAGCGACTCAGGAATTTATACTATTAATGCAGAGGAAGGAGTCACTGCAGTTTATAAACTCACAGTGTTTGGTAAGTAACAGTTTTAACAACCTATGTCATGTTACAATTGATTGTACCTGACAAAAATGATGAAGCAGTGCACCATGTATTGCACTGACAACTAATTATACTGAACTTCAGCTGCACCCACTGCTACGGCCATGTTGACTCCACATTAGACCAAATGGGACAAAATGGACATCAGAGCCTATATGTACTTTTTCTTGCAATTTAGACAATTAAAAATATTTTTAGCCTTTTGTACCAAATGACCGTATTGTCCCTATTGTCAGCCAACAGTCATTTTTCATTCTTTTTGCAACCACCTTTTTAGCGGCTCCTGCTGGCCAAATGACACAGCATACGTGCAGGCTTTGGTGCTTCCTCTTTGGCCTCCTTTTATAAACCGGAAGCTCCATCCATCTATTAATACAGTCATGCAGCAGAGTTGCAAGCCTGAGCCTCTTGTGAACTCTAAGGAGACCATACATCCTTCTTTGCACGTGCATGTTCTACTTTTGGGTCCTAAAATGATGTCCAAGTCAGTTTTATAAAATTCCTTTTGCTCAACTAGTTCTACAGCCCATTAATTCTAATGCATATAGTTGCATTTAAAATATAATATTCATCATAAAGCAGCGCACTGGGCCACATGTAAAATTTTGTTTTCAAACCACACTTCTGCAGTCAATTGGAGTCCAAGGAACAGGGCACTTGAACACACCATGGAGGGACTACTTATACTCACCATGCCAAAGACAAAGGAAATCAGTCTTCAGATCAGAAAGAAGGTGGTGGAGGCTCATGATCAGAGAGAAGGTTATATTGTCATTGCCACACAAAGCCCAGACCTCAATCACATTGAGAATCTGTGGCAGGTGCTCAAAGTGAATGTCCATGCTAGGAAACCATGCAATGTGGACCAGCTGGAACCAGTTTCAATGGAGGAATGGACCACAATCCCTCAGGAAACCTGTGCCTACCTGGTACAGAACTACTCTAAGACCTTGTGTTCAGTTGTGGTTCAGAGAGGGACACTATTGACAATTAATGACCAGGGGGAGAATAATTTTAAACATCTCATTTTTGCCCTTTCTTTTTGGCATTTGTATTCACGCACACACACACACACACACACACACACACACACACACACACACACACACACACACACACACACACACACACACACACACACACACACACACATCACAATCTAATCCTAAATCTCCATCTTCCCACAGAGTCTATCTGGATTCTTCCAGTGGTCAGAGTGAATGTGACCACTGAGAGCTGCACCCTGCTGTGTGTGGTGGAGAAACCTGCAGGAACGACACTCTGGTGGTCCAAAGACGAGGAGAAAGTGAAGCAAAGCAGCTCCTCACTGTCTCTGCCTCTCACTATTATCACGCAGGAGTTCAGCTCCTCTTACAAGTGTGAGGCTGCTACCTCTGCTGAGGTGAAATCTCTGGAAGTCAATGTGACTGCACTGTGCAGTGAAGACAAGAACTCAGAGGATGAAAACACCAACCAGACAAATGGTAAGTTGTCATGAGCATTAAACCTCTTTTCTCTGCTGCATCTTGATGTCTATTTCTTTGACCACAGATGTGTTTTACAGGTGTGACCATAATCATCGTTGTCATTGTCCTGCTGGTGTCTATACTGGGACTGGTTGGATTTTTCATCAAGTTGGAGTGTTAGAGCAAAGACCAGGACAAGCAGACACACAGGAGGTATTTTACCATTTTGACCTTTGTGTTTTCCTCTTCTAATCACATTTTGCTAAAAATCTCATTATTAAATATTTTTATCAAATTAATTAATGACTAATTAGTTGTTTTACATAGTTTATATACTTTCCCTGTCCATGTAAAGGAGCAAATAAAGAAGAATGGTCTATACAGAAAGGTGTATAAATGTTATACGTGATGATATTAAATAGATCATGGAACTAAACCTGGTCCTAGGCAGGTTAACTCCACAGATTAAATCTCCATGGTAACAGATGTCATATCCCAACCTCTACTATCCCACTCTGGTGCAACAGAATTATGGATAAATTGAGCCAGGAAAACCAAGATATCCCGACTTAATCCCTTATATAGTTTTGTGCAGCGGGCCCCAGAACGCAATTTGAGGGAATGGGGACGCGATCATACACATACACTCATCTATACTGGATTACCAGTGAATTATCTTGAGTTCATTTGAAACATTTCCTCCCCACAGGAAAACTAAACTCTGCATGTGTGCTGAGTTACCACATCATCTTCACTGTTTTAGTGCAGCTGTGGTTCAGTGGGGAAAGTTGGCGACCAATGACAGAAGAACTGCTGGTTGGATTCCAGACTTCAGATGTCCCCATGTTGCAGTGCCCTTGGGCAAGACACTGAACCCTAAACTGCTGCTGGGATGCTCAGTTTAAAAGCATGTAGCTGTAGAAACTAAAACAAATTAGAGTGAACCACATGAGAGATTATTGGCCTCCACTCAACAGTAGACTGAAGTCTTCAAACTTCAATGTTTTGCCTCACTTGCTTTTCATTTCTTCCCATGTTCATTCAGACTTATCAAAGGTTTTTCCACACTAGTGTATTTCTGGGATCTAAAATCAGTGATTCTTGATTCAAGTTTCAGGAGGTTGAATCTTTCTAGATCTCAGCTCTGATTCAGGGTTCCATGCGGCCAACTTTCAATGTCTCCTCTGTGCAAACTGTGCAGTCATGTCAATAATAAACTAGATCAGTGGCAAAATGATGACAGTTTAATTGTATTACTTTTACTTTGTTGCATCTGACGTGAAGGCTGCACTGTCCAATCAGAATGAGGCACTGAGCCAACGTGGCTACAACGGTCCAACTACATCACCACCAAGCAACATTTTCACTGGTGTATCGTGAGAAAGGAGCTCGCTGGAGCTTAAACAAACCAACATCCGTGCAGCGGTCGGTGGGTTGACGTGACTTACAGAATGCTGATAGAAGGACAGCTTTTCACTTTTTTTAAATTCAAACTCAAACCCCCTCCTCATCCAGCCCCCAGCGACCCCACCCTCTTTACTTCCTCGTTTGGTTTGTTTTCAGCGCACGTACATCACGTTCAGTGACTGCATTTATTGAGCACCTGTCATTTTTCTAACATTTTTGTTCATCTTCATCCTTAGAAAAAAATTACAATGACTTATTTTTAAAAAAAAAGTTTCATTCTCAGATGACACACCACTAAGAAGCGATGAGGCTTGGGATTCATCTTTTGCTTTTGCATCTTATGGGTAAGTAACTCGGATCATTGCATAATCATAAAACTCCTGATCGTCAATGTGGATGTTTTCTATTCATCGCAGTCTGAGAAGAGTGAGAGCTTCTGGGTGAGAAGTGAGATGATGCAAAATCCAGAGTGGATAGTCGACAAAAGCTGCCGCACTTTTTAAAACTAGATGAATCTATTGCTGAATGATTTTGATGACGTTAAAGATTCAGAATGTATTCAACAGTTGCAGTAATGTTTGCTGCTGACGTGGAGGACGCAAGATCTTAATTTCATATTCTTGATATTCCAAGACGTGATTTTAACTCAGTCGATGAAGCAAGTTTCTTGTGTTGCGACACCAAACTACAGTATTTACTGAGAACCTTTGCAGAGGATGTTTGACTGGTGCTGTGTTTTAAATAAAAAGATTATTGTCCAGTTAATATTGTGTCATCATCTCAATTGTTTTTTTTCTTCTCTGTTTTCCAGTGATCATTTCTTTAAATGCTGAGACAGTGGAGAACCTCACTGGCATTGAGGGAGGATCCATAACACTTCCACAGCCTGTGTTTCAGCTTGGATTTTTGGTCTATGGGGTAATGAATATTGCCATGGTGACAGAGAGGAAAACTAAAATACTGGAGGACTCTTGGAAGGATAAAGTTCACTGGAACAACACAACTGGATTCTTTACCATCATGGAGCTACAGACCAACAACTCAGGAAGTTATTCTGTTAATGTGATAAATGGAGTTCCTGCAGTTTATAAACTCACAGTGTTTGGTAAGTAACAGTTTTAACAACCTATGTCATGTTACAGTTGATTGTACCTGTCAAAAATGATGAAGCAGTGCACCATGTATTGCATTGACAACTAATTATACTGAACTTCAGCTGCACCCACTGCTATGACCATGTTGACTCCACATTAGACCAAATGGGACAAAATGGACATCAGAGACTATTTGCAATTTTTCTTGCAATTTAGACAATTAAAAATATTTTTACCTTTTTACACCAAATGACCGTATTGTCCCTATTGTCAGCCAACAGACTTTTTTTTTTTGGGTTTTTTTGCAACCACCTTTAGCGGCTCCTGCTGGCCAAATGACACAGCACACATTCAGGCTTTGGTACTTCCTCTTTGGCCTCCTTTTAGAAACCAGAAGCTCCATCCATCTATTAATACAGTCATGCAGCAGAGTTGCAAGCCTGAGCCTCTTTGTGAACTCTAAGGTCTTCTTTGCTCATGCATGTTTGGGTCCTAAAATGATGTCCAAGTCAGTTTTATAAAATTTCTTTTGCTCAAATGGTTCTACAGCCCATTAATTCTAATGCAAATGTAGTGTCTGCATTTAAAATATAATATTCATCATAAAGCAACGCACTGGGCCACTGGTATTGTTCTGTGGTACCTGTCACAGTGCTCAGTCACAGATCATGCATGCATGACAACACAAAAGCCAAAGATTGCGAGACAAATCCTGTTCTTAGTTTCCTTTGCTGTCCTCTCACGTAAAGCAGAAATGTAAAAGTAGTTTTACAGAAGAGATTATTTCCAGAAAATGACCTGTTTTTTTTTTTTCTCCTTGTGGTTGTGACTGATGACATTGTGCTGTCTCCAAAGCTGGCACCTCGGGTGGTCGCAAATGGAGGTTCCTTCTTCTTTTTTCTTTTTTTTTTTTTTTCGAAGTATAGTCACCCTACTATAAAAAGATCAGAATGAAGGTAGTGGAGGCTCATGATAAGAGAGAAGGTTATGCTGCTATTTCTAAACTTTTCAGTGTCTGGAGCCGCTGTACATTCCATCATTGTCAAGTACAAGGAGACAAATTCTGGAAGAAACAAACCTGGACATGGTTGTAAGCACAAGAACTAGAACTAGAACAAGAGGAGAAGGAGATGTCAGCAAGACGCCCCGGACATCTGCCAAGATGATTGTTGCTGACCAGGCCTCTTCTGGAGTTGGTGTTTCAAGGAACACAGTTGTCAGGGATCTCCATCATGGTGGGCTTGAGGGCCATCATAGCAGAGGAACCCCTTTACTCAAAGAGCAGCACATCAAAGCCAGACTGAGGTTTGTCCATGAACATTTGAAAGATAACACTGAGTTCTGGAACTCTGCTTTGGTCTGATGATACTAAACTGGAACTGTCAGGGCTCATGGATGTTGCCTATGTTTGCAGAACAACACAGTTCCCACAGTGAAACACTGGGTTGAGAGCATCATGCTGTGGGACTGTTTAGGAGCCTCAGGCACAGAGAGCCTAGTTTGGGCATCATGAAAAAAGAAAATGATGTTGCAATTTTGAGGGATAATATGCAGAAATCTGTTGGTTGTCTGTTCTGATGTCGTCACTGGGCCTTCCAACAAGACAAAAACCCAAAGCGTACATCAAGATTAGTCATCAGTTTGGTATCAAAACCAAGGTCCTGGAGTGGCCCACACAAAGCCCAGACCTCAGTCACATTGAGAATCTGTGGCAGGTGCTCAAAGTGAGTGTCCGTGCTCACAAAGCTCATAATGTGGACCAGTTGGAACCAGTTTCAATGGAAGAATGGACCAAAATAACCTACAAAACCTGTGCCTACCTGGTACAGAACTACTCTAAGGACCACTATTGAGAATTAATGGCCAGTTTAATTGAACATCTCATTTTTGCTCTTTCATGTTTTACCTAAATAAAACATCTTTATCAAACTTAGTGGACAATTTGTCTTTGTTCATTTGGAAAGAAATACACCATAAACACTTGTGGTCAGTCTTCATTTCCATTAAGAAATCAAGAATTTGTATTTATACACACTGTACACACACACACACACACACACACACACACACACACAATCTAATCTCCTAAATCTCCATCTTCTCCACAGAGTCTATCTGGATTCTTCCAGTGGTCAGAGTGAATGATACCACTGAGAGCTGCACCCTGCTGTGTGTGCTGGAGAAACCTGCAGGAACGACACTCTGGTGGTCCAAAGACGAGGAGAAAGTGAAGCAAAGCAGCTCCTCACTGTCTCTGCCTCTCACTATTATCACGCAGGAGTTCAGCTCCTCTTACAAGTGTGAGGCTGCTACCTCTGCTGAGGTGAAATCTCTGGAAGTCAATGTGACTGCACTGTGCAGTGAAGACAAGAACTCAGAGGATGAAAACACCAACCAGACAAATGGTAAGTTGTCATGAGCATTAAACCTCTTTTCTCTGCTGCATCTTGATGTATATTTCTTTGACCACAGATGTGTTTTACAGGTGAGACCATAATCATCATTGTCATTGTCCTGCTGTTGTCTATACTGGCACTGGTTGGATTTTTCATCAAGTTGGAGTGTTAGAGCAAAGACCAGGACAAGCAGACACACAGGAGGTATTTTACCATTTTGACCATTGTGTTTTCCTCCCCAAAATGGCATTTTGCTAAAAAGTTGTTTTCTAAATACTTGATAAAATTAATTTTGAATCAATTTCAAACTTTTGCAGGAACAGTTTATTTTTTGAACAAAGAAAGTGACAACAGAGTCCTCAGTCCTGCCTGAGGGCTCAACTGACTTCATGCTGAATGTTGGGGGCACACTAAGAGCATTTCTGACCCAAATCTGGGACGATTATTTGTGCAAAAACAACAACTGTGAGTCGGTGTGTGTGGTCTCTCCTCTGGCTGAGTCGTGGTGTGTGATTGCAGATCACATGGACATGAGGTGACTGATCAGCCATGTTGTCACCTCACCTGTCACCCATGTCTGCAGCCAACTGTCCTGGATGCTGGGGAGTTGCTTCTTTCCACCTGACCAGTCAACGTGTTTTCGTTTTTTTTTTTTTTGTTTTTGTTTTTTTGTTTTGTTTTGGTTTTTTTTAAAATAAAATTTACATCTACTTTGCTAGTTAAGATTTCTTAGCGACTATGCTGGTATGGGAGAGAGTTTGGGAGCTTTTGAAAATGAGACTAGAAGTGTAAAACAATGGCTTGTTGCAGGGGATTAAAACAAGACAAATAAAAAAATAAATGACACTTGTTGTGTTATTCTTTTTTTGGAACAAAATTAAAGGCAATATTAAAAATTAAGTGTTTGCTCTCTTTGTATTATATTAGAGGAATAACAGTTATTTTTATAAAGTTAAAAGTTTCAAACCCTGGCAATATTTACCAGGACACTGTTGTTACTGTTAAACACTTTCTGGCTGAACAAGCTAGGGTTATCCACACTACTTCCAGGAGGTGGCAGTCAAGAGTTGCCTGCCAACAAACCAGACTGCGATGTAACGGCAGCCTTGCAGGGTCAGTTTGGATGAAGCTCAGTGATCAACCCTGGCGGCTGACCTCTCTCACAGGTCCTGGCTTTTAGAAGAAACACCTGATGGTGCAGCTTGAGGTCGTCATCACTGCTGAACTCAGGGTCACTGGGTGTTGGATCAGATCATCAGTCCCCAGCCTGTGTCCAAACAGCTTCTTCATGATGTTGATCACTGACGTTGTGATGCTTCAGAGTTCCATCTGGACGGACATCTACAGCCCTGGAGATCTGCAGGCCTCCTCAGCTCAGCTCCCAGCTCTCCCACCATCCACTCACTCTCCTGGTATTTCTCCCTCTTTTCCACAGAGACTGGAACTTCTAGCAAACCAACCACTTCATACACTCAAATGTTTGGACCATGTTGGGCTTGAGTGGTGTGTTGTTGATGTCTGAGGAAGTGAATACCACCCCAGTCACATGTGACCAGCATGAGGAGGATGCGCTCGGCTCTGTTTATCTGTTTCATTTTTTCCTAATACAGCTGAGCAGTTTCCTGCCTCAAGCAACTGATCTGGTGCTGAATCTGTTTCAGTGGTTGGAAAGTCAGCACTTTTTTTACTTTTTTTTTAACCACTGGATGGGCTTTATTAATGGCTCATTGTTGGCTGTGTCATGAAAACATTGATTGTGCCTGTTGTCGTTAACTGCTGTCCCTTTAGTTTAACACACACAGCATATGTACTGTATGCTTGTGGGCAGGTGGGCGTATGTGTTAAGTCCAGAATGAGATTTACTGGGAAAAATGAATATGAGAGATGTGATGATCATGGAGGACCCACAATCAACCTAACAATTTGTCATTTGTCCTTTTTGGAATGAAAGGGACGCATGAAATAATCCGCTGTAGTTCTTTTCTGTCCTTTCTGGTACTTCCCCCCTTTATAATTTTTCTAACAACTTTTCCTGCCTAAGTCTCTCTCTATTTCTAACTATATCTCTCCATTTCTGCACTTCATTTTTTCCTCCGACCAGTCAACGCAGTTGGTCGCGGTGCAGAGTTGAGGTCTGCTTTGACGTTTCTTCCCCTGAGGGAGTTTTTCCATCTCGTGGTTTCCTCTTTGATGGTGTCAGCGCTTCAAGACGTCTTCAGATGAGATTCAAGATTTTACTCATAAAAGTTGATTGACTGACTGACAAGAGAAAATTACCTGACATTTTTCACATTGACCCAAAGCCAGTTGCACAATGACAGTGATATTAGCTGTATCAATGAAGACAAAACAGGACATAATCAACAATTATGGGTCAGTCATCAACAGCACTGAGTTTATTATGAAACATTTAAACTGCTCGAGTTGTACATAGTATTGATACTGATATGAACATGTCATATTCATTATGTTATATGTAATTCTAAGTGGGAAATTCTCAGAAGATTACAGCATTATATGTAAATGTTCTTCATTTATTTTGTCAAGTTTTCAACTTTATTTTTGATTGATTGACTTGAAAATAAAAAAGGTTGAGGCTTTGTTATTTTGGCATTTTGCCGATGGAGTCTTTTGGAGTTTTTGTATATGTGTATGCAGACAGCTCTATGACATTTACCTTTATCCGGTTATGAAACAAACATTGGTCAAATATCAAACTTTTCAGCTCAATAACAAAGACACATTTTTATCAATTGCAAGTTACTGCATTAACATTGTAAAAAGTTAGGTTGAGGAGATGCATCTCGTGTTGCAACCTCAGACACAGGTGGCTTTCTGTCTGTTTCCCACGATTCACACTTGGCCCTGATTCTGCTGTGGTAACCGTGGTTGGAACCTTGCAGTCAAACGTGCTTCGCTCCTCGTAACATAGAACTATTTTTTCTCGTCTGTTCGATCTGCTTCCTGCAGTGAACACCTTAGTGTCACTTTGCTCTATTAAAGAGAATCAATGTACATTTTTGAGAAATGTTTGAGGCATTGTGTTTGTGTGAAAGATCTATGTTAAAAAGCATGATATTTAACTGCAACTTACCAACCTCAGCATGTGAAAGTCACGTTTCCACTCGGCCACTGAGTAGCCAATTGATTCAAGATGAACCAAAACATGTCTGAATGTGCAACCAGAAGGAGTGAATTCAACTGAAAGAGCTCTGATGAGCCCTGATGTTCCATCACACACATACTTCAATCACACACATACTTCAATTATGCAAACCATAAAGAATGTGACTGTCCAAAGTGGCACTGAGTGCATCCCTTGTAGTGCGGTCGCTTTGGGCTAAATGCAAACAGGCGTTTGGCAGCAAACGTCAAAGCAGACACAGTGAAACCACAATACCAGCCAACAGCAGCAAATAGCTTCACATGCTTACAGAAAAATAAATTCAAATTCAGAAGACCGAATATTATCCATTATATCTTAGGGATGTTTAGATCCGTATTATACAGTATATTGTCATTTATTAAATCATATTTGTCATTTGATTTGTTGTCCACTACACTATGATTATTATGACAACTGTTTTGTAGCACAGGGGGCGGGGAAACGGATGTGTTGCAGGAGAAATTTAACAGTGCTTCTGCTTCTGTCTTTGTGATGGAGGTTTAACCATGGTGATCACGTTACTGTAATCACAGCTTATAGGAAAACACACTGGTTAACTTTCATTATAATATTTCAGATATTTTATTGACAGCTGCAAAGAAATAGTTGCTCTTAAAAGAACAGAAATCTCGCTGCTTTTGAGACAAGACCTCCAACAATAAGAATGAGAAGATCTGCCAAATAGAAATGTGTTATTTAAGCTGAATATAACCTCAATGTGTTTTAAGGGTAAAGACCCAGAAAATACTGAGATCAGGTTTTAAGATGTCATTCACATAGAAAATATCATTATTATTTTCACTAATAGACGTCCACAATATACAGTCTAGACGTCAATATAAGATGCAAAATTCACTTTGCACATTTTTTTTTCTAACAAAATGTGACGTTTATAGTTCATTACCAAAATCTAAAGAAACAGGTTATTATCTTGTGCTCTATCGCTTGCTCATCTTCCAACTTGTTCCTGAAAGTGCCCAAGTCAATCAAGACTGATGTGAGGATCTGAGACACTACTCACAAAGTTCAATTTACTGTAAATATGTTCCCAACAAGAGTGTTTTTTTTCCTGCTAGTTTCCACAGGTGAGTGCTTTATTGGCCTCTACTCAACAATTGACTGAACACAAGGAATCTTTTCAAGTCTGTACTTGCCCAACTATCTTCAGACTTTAATGTTTTGCCTTACTTGCTCTTCATTCCTTCCCATGTTCACTCAGACTTATCAAAGGTTTTTCCACACTATTGTATTTCTGGGGTCTGAAATCAGTGATTCTTGTTTCAACTTTCAGTAGGTTTAATATTTCTAAATCTTGGCTCTGATTTAGGATTAAAAGAATCACTGCAATCCTGAGAGGAAATAAAATAAATGTAAAATGTTTATCTTCACATATGACCAACTTTGAATATCTTGTCTGTGAGAACTGTGTAATAATGTTGTCAACAATAAACAAGATTGATGGCCAAATTATAAAGTTTTAGGTAATATTGCTTTTACTTTGTTGCATCTGACGTGAAGGCTGCACTGTCCAATCAGAATGAAGCACTGAGCCAATGTGGCTACACCAGTCGAACTACATCAACCACCTACCAACATTTTCAGGGGTGTATCGTGAGCATGGAGCTCGCTGGAGTTTAAACAAAGAACCAACATCTGTGCGGGGCTCGGTGGGTGGACGTGACTTTCAGAAGGCTGATGGAGAAACCTGTGAAAACCTGCAAATGCAAAGAAATAATAAAAGGATATATTTGGACATCTAAACACAGAAGTAATGCAGCAACATTTAACTGCTTTAGTTGCCGATATGGACAATAAAAACAGTGCTTGTGTTTTTCTGGATGGTGTATTTATAAACTCTTTCTTTCCTTTGTCCGCTCCTCCCCTCACTTCCTCCTCGTCCAGCCCCCAGCGACCCACCCTCGCACTTCCTGTGTGGAGGTTCAGTTACTGCACTGAAATATCCCGCGTTTCGTTATCCTTGATCCTTTAAAAAAAATACATTTAAGTAAAATACAAAAAGGCGGGGTGGGAATCGGTTCGTTCGCGAAAAAACCAGCCCAGTATGAAGCTATGGGGCTTTGGATCAATCATTTACTGTTGCATCTGATCGGTAAGTAACTCAGTGTTTTGGTTTGTTTGGGGTTTTTTGTTTTGTTTTTAATGAGAGCATTGCAGATCTGTTCCCCAGCCCCGCTCAGGAGTTTATAATCATACAACTTGCATGATTATAAACTCCTGAACGTCGACGTTTATATTCGTCGCAACCCGCAGAAAACCGCAGAGGAGAGCAGATCTATTATCTCCGTTCTTATTTATTATTATTATTATTTTTTATTTTTTTTCTTTGTCTTTTTCTCCGGCAGTTTCCTTTATGGCTGGCCACACAAAGGATGCTGTTTTCAAAGAGGTGATGAGTTTGAATGAAGTTATAAGGAATCAGACGGCATTATACAGTTGCTGTGATGTCAGATGCTGACGTGGAGGACACGAGATCCTCTTCTTATACATTCCTGATATTCCAAGACAGTTTTTAACTCAGATAGACAGATGTACTTTATTGATCCCATGATGATGCAGCAAGCTGCTTGTGTTGCTACCAGCTGCTACAGTTTCATCCTGAGAACCTTTGCACAGGATGTTGCTGCTGGTGCTGCTTCATGAGGTGCTGGGTCCTGAAATGTATCTTCTGAGATAAATGATCTCTGATTCCCTGTTGTAAACCTGAAAACTAGACTGTGTCTTCAGTGGTGTTGCAGTGGTGTTGAGGATTTGCACTTGACACAATTCCAGACAGGTTGGAGATTGTGAGGGTTTTCACTGTGTGGGTCCTCATCCACACAGAAACAGAATGACCAAACTCTCTAAACCTCTCCTTTGGTCAATACACACATTGATCCAGCCAGGTGGCTTCGCTCCTCCTGCTGCCAGGTGGTCTATTGTTGAGAGAGTGTTTGTGGAGCTTCATTCAAGGGAATATGAAGTAGTCAGACTTATAGTTTGATTTTGTTCATTATGTCTTCAGTTTTCATCGGTTTGTGTCTTTCTTTTGTTCAGACAAGGGTTCAGTTTGTCCTACCGAGGACAAGCTACCTCTCCCTGCTGCCATTTTCTTAAGTAATTCCTCACCATCTCTTTTTTTGCTTTCTTTTTCCTTTCTTGTTGTGTCTTTTTTGTTCCTGTTTTTCTTCCTGCCTTCGAATGGTTTACTTTTTATTACTCACCTGTGTGTGTGTGTGTGTGTGTGTGTGTGTGTGTGTGTGTGTGTGTGTGTGTGGGACCTAGAATCTGTTTTGCTGATAGAAACTCCAGTTTTTGCCACACCAGTGTTTCCATATAGTTCAGTGGAACAAGGACAGTAGAGTTGCTTCAGACGATGCTGCTTGATAAATAGTAAATACTGCAAGTAGCTGTAAACATCTAAAGAAAAACATTTGAGACCACACACACTTGAGACCATGCACAGCCATTTAGGGCTGCAAGAGTCAGTCAACACAACCTGAGCTGAGCCGGTACTAGAAACGCACCCTGAGTAACCGACTTGTTTTTACTTTCCACACAGACAAGCATCGCCAGTATTATGTTTCTGTCTGCTATATATTTTTCATTACTCAAGCGTTTCAGCTTTGTTTTTTTTTGTTTTTTGATGTGTGATGACAACAGTCAACGTTTGTGTGATGTTGCTTTAATAACGGCAGCTTACAGTAAATACACTCCATAAAATCATAATACAAATATCATGAGTAAAACAGTGAAAATAAACTTTGGCACTATTTCAAAGTTAGAAATGATGAGCTGATCTCTGGCCATATGGGTTTTTCTTTTTGTAATTTTTTGTGGCTGTCTTAATGCAGGGGTTGGACCATTCATTCATTCATTCATTCATTCATCTTCCATACCTGCTTCTTCCTGAGCTCAGGGTCGCAGGGCTCTGCTGGAGCCTCTCCCAGCTGTCATAGGGTGAAGGCAGGGTGACACCCTGGACAAGTCGCCAGTTCATCGCAGGACAAACAACCATTCACACTCACATGCACACCTACGGACAATTTAGAGTGTTCAGTTGACCTCATATGCATGTTTTTGGAGTGTGGGAGGAAGCTGGAAACATGATTTGAATTTTCTTTTTCTTTCTTATTTCTTATTTAGACATTGAAAATTGTAAGAAACTAAAAAGAAGACAAAAGGATGAAAAAAACAGGATGAATAGAAGTCTGCAGCAGCACGTGTGTGACACAAAGTACAAGAGGCTTGCTATGTTATGTGGTTTGCTCTTAAAATACTGATTATGTTGCATATCATGCATCAAGGAAAATACATTTACCAATGTTATGAACCAGATCCACCTTGGATTGAACATCTAGAGTAAAAGGCAGCATCACATGGGCTCAGTGTGTGTGTGTGTGTGTGTGTGTGTGTGTGTGTGTGTCAGTGTGTTATTCTCCTGGTTTCTGAGTCATGTGAGTGCATGCGACTCTCTTGTCCAGGGCTGCAGTCTGGGGACATAAACACACTAATACAACTATACTACTATACTACTATTTTTACACAATATCTCTTTGTGTCCTTTATACAACCTTTTCAAAACCAACATCACATCATATTAGGATTTTTGTGTTGATTTAAATCAAATTTCACTGTCAAACTATTTAGGTAAAGGGATCCTATTGTGAAAGAAAACAACAATACAAAAAAAAAGACTTCTTGCCTTACTTGCATGCCAACTCACACACAAGCATGAAAAATGATAACTTAGATGTTTTTGATGACCTTGTCCGTGTGACTGCACTCAAACAAGCAGTTCAGGTTTTTTCTACGTCACGCCAACCTGATTATCACTTCTGCCGACTGTTTTTCTTTCTTCTTCTTCTTCTTTTTTTTTTTTTTTTAAATGTGGGCAAAGCTTCTCTACATGGGAGCAGGTGGCCAGTGTCTCCGCTGGCCAGCAGTGGCAGTGAGGAACTGACCAGTCAGAAAGGAATGGAGCAGGCAGGGGAGAGCCAGGAGCCTCTTCAGGCTGAGAGAGAGAAACACGTGTTTCTCTTTCTAAAAAGGAGCTCAACCAAGCAAACCTTGTTTATTGCAGGAAGTTGACTGAAATTAATTTCAAAGATTTTTTTGTGTCTACTTGCCTTTTGATTGATTCTTTCTAATGAAGGAGTCCATCATTTTAGGAGAGGATGTAGCGATTGAGATTGTTGACTTCATTAGCAACCAAAAGTTAACAAAATAAATACATTTGTTATCATAGGAAACAATATTTTTTCAGAAATATTTAAACAAAAAGATACTTAGTAGTTATCACAAGATGACAGTGCATAAAAAATACATGGGCATTCTCTGCTTCTATAGTATGTGGTGTTGGTGACATGATCACATTAATATTCCTTTAAATAAATAATGTTTCCACCAACTTCATTTTGCAGCTGGTCACTTCTATAGCTGCTTCATAGGTTTGTAGTTACTCATAGGTTTATAGTTGGTGAACATATTGAACATTCAGTTGTGAAACTGAGTGACACATTGAATTAGTGACATTAGTTATTATTAGTCATTTGTGTAAGAATGGTATAATTATATAGTAATCTTTTTTCTTTCTTTAAAAATGTTAACAGCTCCAGCAGCTCCACTGTTGCATTGCTTGTTCAGTCTTTTTTCTGTTGAGTTTTATATATTCTTACCTCGATAAACTACATCATATTTTTAATAGACAGACATATGACTGTTAGCAAAGGCATATAACTTATAGTTATATTAAAAAAACAACAGTTGAGTTTTTGTGTGTCATCATCTCAAATGTTTTTTTTTTTCTGTTTTCCAGTGATCATTTCTTCAAATGCTGAGACAGTGGAGAACCTCACTGGCATTGAGGGAGGATCCATAACCTTTCCACAGCCTGTGTTTCAGCTTGGATTTTTGGTCTATGAGAGAATAGTTATTGCCTCAGTGACAGAGAAGAAAGTGGAATTACTGGAGGACGCTTGGAAGGATAAAGTTCACTGGAACAACACAACTGCATTCTTTACCATCACGGAGCTACAGACCAACAACTCAGGAATTTATTCTGTTAATGTGAGAAATGGAGTTAAGAAAGGTTATAGACTCACAGTGTTTGGTAAGTAACAGTTTTAACAACCTATGTCATGTTACAATTGATTGTACCTGTCAAAAATGATGAAGCAGTGCACCATGTATTGCATTGACAACTAATTATACTGAACTTCAGCTGCACCCACAGCTATGACCATGTTGACTCCACATTAGACCAAATGGGACAAAATGGACATCAGAGCCTATATGCACTTTTTCTTTGAGACTATGAAAAATATTTTTAGCCTTTTGTACCAAATGACCGTATTGTCCCTATTGTCAGCCAACAGCCATTTTTTAGTCTTTTTGCAGTCAACTTTAGCGGCTCCTGCTGGCCAAATGACACAGCACACATGCAGGCTTTGGTGCTTCCTCTTTGGCCTCCTTTTAGAAACCAGAAGCTCCATCCATCTATTAATACAGTCATGCAGCAGAGTTGCAAGCCTGAGCCTCTTTGTGAACTCTAAGGTGGCCATATTTGCCTGTGCATGTTCTACTTTTTCTTCCTAACATTTTGTCCAGGTTGATTTTATAAAATTTCTTTTGATCAACTCGTTCTACAGCCCATTAATTCTAATGCAAATGTAGTGTCTGAAACATCCTGTGCCAGTGCACCATGATCCTCTGTAATAGGAGAACAGGATGAACATGCAGTTCACCATGCAGTCTGTGTTAATGGGCTACCTCCCTTCAGAGGAAGCAGAAGGGCCAACATAACTGGGTTACTCCCCTATTAGGAAGCAGACATGACTCCATTCATTCTGGAACAGTGACGTTTGTTCCCTTAATAGGGTTTCCATCTATTCATGAGATCTGTGTGTACTGTATCTGTGGGGCTGGAGCTGTAGCTGGAGGTGCCCACATTGCCTACTAGACCTCCCTCAGGTAAACCTGGGTGCTTGACTGATGCTACACTTCTTTTGTAATAAACTTACTCCTAATAATAAACCTCCTGGGAATAAACAGAGACTCCCACATCTCACTGCTGCATGACAAACCACTACACACATACAGTTGCATTTAAAATCTAACCTTCATCATAGAGCACTGCACTGGGCCACTGGCATTATTCTGTGGTACCTGTCACAGTGCTCAGTCACAGATACATGTGTGACGACACAAATGAACCGGATGAATCCTGTTCTTAGTTCAAAACCAAAAAAAGATGCACTGCCATCTTGTGCTGTGCTCGCATGTAAAGCAGAAATGTAAATTAGTTTTCCAGATGAGGTCATTTCCCTGTCATTTTGTCCTTGTGGTTGTGAGTGATGGACCCCACTGTGCTGTGCTGTCTCCAAAGCTGCCACCCTGGCCCAGTGTCTGTCACTGTGCCGCAGCAAATGACTGTGAGCTACCTTCTTTGTTTTTCACTGTATGGTCATTTTCCTCCCTCCTCCTGGTGTGTCATGAGATCTTTTCAATGTAAACAATGTGCAGTGGGTTATAAAAGGTTGAAAAACACTGCCCAAGTTAACTGGAACCCCAGATTTTGCCAAACACTGCCTGAGGCCTGCGGCATCGTTCCTCATCACTACTGTGGAAAACAGTTGTTTTGCTGGCTCTCCACCCACTGGTTAAATAAGACAATGTGTGCTGCAGCCTTGCCTGATGTTTCCTTCCTCCTCAGGCTTCATCACCAACTGTTCCACTGCCTCTCCCTCTCTGGCTGTTCCAGTGTCAGAGCCGGGGGGTGGAAACAGTGACACCGCTGTGTTGCTCTTTCAAAATAATACAGTTGTAAATAACTGATGAACTGGCAGCGGTTGGTTGATCAGAGCAGGTTGAAATACAGGTGATAGTGGGTGGAAGGCAGTCAGGTGGACCAGTGGCAGTGAGTCTTGGAAGCAGTTGCAGCCGTTATGGTTGCTGATCCCTCCTAACTGATTAATGCAGTTATCAATCTATTTTATGTAAAAACTTTATTTCTTCAAAGATCATTGACATATTATGCAGCCAAGTTACGAGGCAGAAATGTTCTTTTTCAGCGTTCTAGAGTTTATTTTAATATTTTAAATCGTATTTCTGAAATGTGGATTTTAATTAATATGCTGGACCTTTTGCTTCATAATAAAATGTATTTCACAATTACTTTTCATCTATATTATACATGTAATGTCCCGTGGACAGAAAAGGCACTCATTCAGTAGAATCCCTCACAGATCCGTCACATGCTTTATTGCATGTTTGCAACATTTCCCGTTTTGCCTAATAGTGTGAGGTTAGCATTGCTTCTTGCACGTGTTTTAAAGGGGAAATATGTCTTTTATGGCACTGTCAGATATATGGTAATTTAAAAAAAAAAATCAGCATGTGATGCTCAAGTTGTGTTATTTCATCTGAGATAGAGAATCATGTCACAAGTCGTCTCCGCGTGTTGTGTATGTCAGTGCATGTTTGTGAATCTATGCCCACACATAGTACAAAAGGAAATGTTGCACCAAAGGCGACACCCAGGTTTTACCTGTGAGGACGGAGCTCTGCTCCAGTTTGACCTGGAACTGCAGGCTCTTCTTCCCCATGGTAGTTAAATGATGAGGAAGTCCAAAGTCTGTTGTATTGGTGTGAGAGTAGCTTTATATACATGGTCGATTCAATTATGATTATGATTGTTATTACAATGAACTTTAGTGACAAAAATGGTTAACATCTCATTTTAATTGCATTCTATATTACAACCCCAGTTCATTTCGAACATTTATTCATCACCAATTTTACGCCGTTTGTTGTCAAACTCCCAGTAGAGTGGGAACTCTGGAGTTAGCTGTTCTAGCTAGCTGAGATAACTTTGCTCAATCAATATTGAAGTAATTGATGAGTGTACCAAGGCTTGACTTGACCAGTGGCAAGGAAATGTGATTAATTTTGATGCTTGAACAGTGTTAGTAATTGATTGAGGAAAAGATATACAGACACCTATCAGAAAACTGGGGGTGTGTCACTATTACATTTTCTAAACATTAATTTTAGATTAGTTACAAATTAAGAGCAGGAACTTGGTCAACAACAATTTGCAATTTTTCATTGACTTAATTAAACCTGAGGGGTTAATTAAACTGAGGGGACCTTCCCCTTCTCCCTTTAACCTGAGGTGTATGGTGGATTCTTCAGGCTGCAGCAGTGAAGTGTGGATGTTGAAGGAATCCTCTTTGACACCGACTTGATTGTATAAAAGCACGTTTATTAGAAAGAAGTCAAGCACCAAACACACACAGGAGGTTGTGTGTCCAGATCAGCTCAGAAGCTCTCACAATCTCCCAGAGAATAGTTCCAACATCACCTTCGGATACACACACAGGTCTCGTCATCATGCACATTTCCATACAAGGAGGACAAAGAGATAACTGTGAAACAGAAGGCGAAGGGATGGGATGGGAAAGTTACTGGTCAGAGTTGGAATGTGTGTTATCGAGACAGTCATCCTAGGGAGTTGAGGGGACTTCCCTGGGAAGTCCCCTTATACAGCAGCTGTGCTAATGAGGGGTCTGTTTGAATTGTCAGGCAAGAGGCCTGTAGGAGTAGGGCCAAAGCTTCAGACACCACAGGTGCCAACCATCAGCTGCATCCAGCCTCCATAAATGTTATCAGATAAATCCTTCAGAACCAAACTGGCAGTAATAAAGATGCAACCGCCACTACTGCCTAAATGAATACCCCTCATATTACCATCAATACAACATGACTGAGTTGAGCAACACTTTTCAAAGCATTTCTAATCAATAAGCTCACACTCACACTTCAGAGTTGGAAACTAAGATCAGCGATGCTGTTAAAATGTACAAATAAAAGGCAGTTTTAAGACATTAGTCAACACAGTTTTGATCAGTCCACCAACAGTTCGCTATGTGAGCTTAAACAAGCGTGTCCAATAAACTTTCTATTGTTTTATTCAGTGACCAATAAGACGACAATGAAAAATCTTATTAATTTATTTGTGTTGAGAAAATGCAGCAGAAAGACAACTCAGCATTTGGCACTGCTGCTGCTTCAATACACCAAGTTATTTACAGTGTAAATTGCAGATGATTTGGCAACTAAATCTTCTGAATCTGCTCTCAGTGCTCATCCAATCACAGGACGCGAACATGTCCAGTTCAGTGTAAGACCTTCTTGCTGGTCTTGGTGTCACAGACTCCAGATCTGATTGGCTATCATCACTGACTGTGTCCATTCACTGACGCTGCACTGGATCCTTTTGAAGATTTTTCATTCTGAATTTGGGAGCAATTAATATCAAAGTTAAGAACAGCTTGCTTTAGATCATCATGTGCTTCATGTTCTTCAGCTGCACGTGGAGTGAAAGTCAACTGCACATATACGTCTATGTCTGTTCTGTTAATCTGTTAGTTTTGTTTTTTTTCCACAGAGTCTATCTCGATTCTTCCAGTGGTCAGAGTGAATGATACCACTGAGAGCTGCACCCTGCTGTGTGTGGTGGAGAAACCTGCAGGAACGACAATCTGGTGGTCCAAAGACGAGGAGAAAGTGAAGCAAAGCAGCTCCTCACTGTCTCTGCCTCTCACTATTATCACGCAGGAGTTCAGCTCCTCTTACAAGTGTGAGGCTGCTACCCCTGCTGAGGTGAAATCTCTGGAAGTCATTGTGACTGCACTGTGCAGTGGAGACAAGAACTCAGAGGATGAAAACACCAACCAGACAAATGGTAAGTTGTCATGAGCATTAAACCTCTTTTCTCTGCTGCATCTTGATAATGGAGACAAGAATTCAAACAACAACGATTAAACATAATGCAGTTTTTTTCATGCTAAACTTCTTGTCACTGCTCTGTGGTAATGAATGAAGTTATCATGAAGTTTTCTTCAAGTTCAGGTGGTTCAGGGGACTTTTTTTGTGTCAGAAAGTTTATTGGTAACCTTAGGTAGATTTATTTTGCAGCCAAACCAAGGAGAGCTTCCATGTTTGTGGCATAGTGTAAATTCAGATATGACAGAACACACATTGAACAAAAGAGAACATAAAAGGAAAATAAATACATATATATTTTTGTGTTTGTGTGACAACAGTTGGGACCACAGTTGCCATCTCCGTTGTGTTGACCATACTTGTACTTGCCGTGGCTGGATTTTTCATCAAATGGAAGCGTTCCAACAAAGGCCAGAGCACAAAAGGCAGGTATATCTACAACACAACATTTTTTCCTGACACAGACTACATGATGAGAGGTTCAGTGTGTAATATTTGGCTTGATTGATGATTTTTACATTGGTAAAAGCCTCATATAATGCCCATAAAAACACAGTGTAACACAACAAAAGTCATTTGTTTTCCTTCTCTTACAAATGTATAAGAATATACATCTAGCAAGGGTCTTGCTCTTAGTTAGCTGCAATCTTGAACGACCATATTTCTAAGGAAGCCTGGTGTGGACAATCTACCATTTCATAATTAGGGTGACTGCTGGCGTCTGCAAATGAACTAAAGAAGAAGAAGGTTGACGAGGAGAGGAGGGGGGCAGTGAAAGGCTCTGCAATCTAAAATATAACTGCTTGATGTTTCTTTTTCAAAGTCTTCAAATATTACACACTGAACCTTTAATACCCTCTAAAGTTTTTCAGGTATATTTTAGCAATAATTGAAAATCTCAAACAATGTAATTCACTAGACATTACTTACAGACCTGCTCTGTTATCTCGTTGAAGCTGGCGAAACAAATCCTCAGCAACAGTCAGTCTCTACTAACTCAAGCAGGCTTTCAGGCATTAGTTTGTCAATTAATTGTAGTAAATAGGAATAAAGGAGTAAGAGTAGTGAATGTTTCTCATATTATTTTTGCATGAAACTTTCACTTTAAGCTGGCTTGTCAACTAAAGGGAAGAACATCGTAAAAAAATTGTATCAAGGGATTTTGTTGTTTGTCAATTGTTGTTTAAATAATCTCACATTCTCAGACTCCTGACGATGGCTGGCAAATTATTATTCATCTTTTTAAGTCAGTGACGCAAATGTACTCAAGAGAACTTTTCAGTGTTGAAGGTTGAAAAGTTTGACATTTGATGCTGTGGTGTTGTCTTTCAGGCGAGACATTGACCTCTGAGTCACTCGTCTCTATGTTCTTACAAACTCTGCGTCTACAAACTGTGATCCTGTGTAGTGGTTTTGTGTTTAGACTACGTGTCAGTGTGTGTGTGTGTGTGTGTGTGTGTGTGTGTGTGTGTTCATGCGTATGTGCCTTATCACAGCAGTTAAACTGGTTTCAGGTCAAGTTTAGGGTCATTGAAGTGTTTTCACAGCATTTTTATTCAAAGCGTCAATATTATAACAAGCTCTGCCTTTACTTTACTTTGCCAAAATGACCCACCAGGAATATGACGAAGCTGCAGTGAAGGTGCAGTGTTTAAATGTCTGTCATCGAGGTGCTCAGCTTTTAGATTGTAGCACTCCCACTCCCGAGCTTGCCAGTGAACTACAGTGGTTATCGCACATAAGAAAGTGTCCTGATGTTAGTGATACTGTGCAAGCCACTTTGCTGAGGCCTGCAGGCGATTATTTTTATACTTCACAGTGAGGAGGAGGTAAAACAAATAGAGTTCAACTGAAGGCTTTGGAAGCTCAACCAACCTGACTTTCAGGAACTATTTTCCCAATTTACTCTAGTAAATAGTAATAAAGCAGTACAGGAGTAGGACTTTTCTTTGCGTATTGTTTTTGCACGAACAGCTCGCTTTAGTTTTCCAAAAATACATGAACATGGTGGAAAACTTGTTTGAAGTAATTTGTTGTAAGTCAGTTGTAGTTTCAATAGTAGCACATTCTCCTTCTCCTGGTGATGACTGTCAAATATCACTCTTCGTTTTTAAGTCGAAGAGTGATCCAAACGATCCAAAGTCCTATCGCTTGTCTCCACCACTGAAATGCAGTTTGCTGTCGGTCTGGTTCCCTCTGAGTGAGTCCAGATATTTGATATGATTTACATCTTCAACCAAAATCGCAAATGTGAATGAAGCTGAAGTGAAAGCAGAGGACAGAACTCAGCGAAAGATGAATTGTAAATATAGGTGTTATAATTTTTTTGGCAGTGCAGTATTAATTGGCCAATTTGCACAAAAAAGTTCCACTGCATTTCAGTGACACTGACAGTGATACATCCATAGATTGTCTGACATTGGAAAGCAAAAACAACAATTTTGCAAAACAAGTGAGATATTATGAGACTACTAAATACCAAAGATGCCACAAATAGCATTGATGCAAAGGGAGCTAACTTTAACTGAAACAACTGAATTGACTTATCAGGTCGTCAGAATAACGGCGAATGAACAGAGGCATCAACATTTGTAACTTGAATAAATAAGA
Organism: Thamnaconus septentrionalis; assembly: GCA_009823395.1. Taxonomy (NCBI): domain Eukaryota; kingdom Metazoa; phylum Chordata; class Actinopteri; order Tetraodontiformes; family Monacanthidae; genus Thamnaconus; species Thamnaconus septentrionalis. The sequence continues at coordinate 32,468,837 of CM020501.1, read as the reverse complement.
ATCAGAAATGAAGGCAGAAAAAAGAAAAAAATGCAGCTTTATCTTCAGAAGGGGAATAACACTAAAGAGGAGGGGAAGTTCCTCCTAACCGACACTAACGGTAATTTTATTGTAGGGTTAAATGGTTAATAAATTACAAATGGGGGCGACACGGTAGTGCAGTGGTTAGCGCTGCCGTCTCACAGCAAGAAGGTTGTGGGTTCAATTCTGGGCCTGGGACCTTCCTGTGTGGAGTCTGCATGTTCTCCCTGTGTCTGCTGGCTTCTCCCCAGGTTCTCCAGCTTCCACCCACACTCCAAAAACATTCAAGTGAGGTCAACTGAACACTCTGTTTGTCTGTATGTGGCCTTGCAATGAACTGGCGACTTGTCCAGGGTGTCACTCTGCCTTCGCCCTATGACAGCTGGGAGAGGCTCCAGCAGACCCTGTGACCCTGAGCTCGGGAGGACACGGAAGATGGATGAATGAATGAATGAGTTACTAATGTAGTATGAGTCTAGTTTCCTTTTTCAAAGTTGTGTTTAGACATCTTTAGGTTTCAAGACTAACACTTCTTGCTATACAACCCTGCATCACTAACCCTTTTCTGACCTCTGTAGATACACAGAGCAAAGAGCCTGAGGCAGACTACAGTGAGATTGATTTTGTCAGAAGTCAGGTTGGTAACAGCAATACACTGCTACAGTTCCTGTGCAAATGCTTGCTTTGTGATTGTGCTTGGCGCCGCTCTGCACACACCTTTCAGACAGCGATGCGGTCACGTCCGCACGTTAACAGGATGTTGAAATACAGAAAAAAATATCACAGTAGACTTCAGTCTCCACTCAGACCAGCAGCTGCTTGTGGCTTCAGAACTTCACACTTACAGCCCAGCGAGACCTCTGATGCTACCTTTTTTTAGCCAGCTAACTGCGCTAACAACTGCCCCCCCACCTGCCCGACCTGCCTCAGCTGCATTCAAACAGAACAGCAAGGTGGGGTTTGAAAGCCACGTTGGGCTGTCTGTGTGTGAGGGGCTATTGTAAGCTTGTCTTAACCGTGACTGTTGCTAAACCACCAGTGGCAGTCAACTGTGTTACAACAAGGTCCCATTTCTTCCTGTACTTCAGTTGATTTGCACAGTGAGCAGTGACCTGCATGATGAGGCTTTCATGTGTTTTGAAGGTTGCTCCTGTGTCTTGTGTTTGACTTTCTGTGCTTTTTCATGGTTTTTTTTAGCCCAAGTGTTCTTGCAGTTTTCATTTTCATGTGGATGCATGCACTGCTATTCTTGTGTGGAAATTTGGACCATTCTTTATAATACCTATGTCTGACATTTCAGTGCCAGGTCTTCATTCTCTCTTGTAACATGGATGAATTGTACCAGTAGCATTTAAAGACTCTCTTAGTTGAAAAACTGTGTTCTGTTTTGCAAAGTCCACACTACAAACATGAAATACTAACACCTGTCCATCTCTCTGGTTCATTTTTCCATCCCTTTAGGAACGACCTTCACCACGCCCAACACGACCAGTGGACCAGAGCCTGACAACAATCTATGCTAAGCTGGAGGTTCATAATCAGGATCGTGACACCTCTTGTTAAACACACTTCTGTCATTATGTCGATAATGTGGTACTGTCCAAAAAACAAAACCAAAAACCAAAATTAATTTCAGTCTGCGACGACGTGCGTTTGTGTGAGTTTCACTTCCTGAGATTCTTACCGTAGCCCAGTTCCTCTTTTTTTCTTAACCAAGATTGTGATGAAATAATTAGGGCTGTCAGCGTTAAAGCATTAATCGCAGTTAGTTAAATTCAATCTGTAACGCGCTACGTGTTTTTTAATTGTCTATCTTGAAGTTTCTATTTTCAGAATATGCCAGGCACTCAGCTGAGTTACTGTCATGAAGGCCTAATTTTGTCATATAGTGCATGAACCCAAACACCAATAAACTGAAATGGTCAAGAGATAACTTTTGATGCAGAAAAGACCACACTTGCCTGTACAATTCTAACTACTAGACAATTCCAGTCTACTTTTGATTTACGGTCCAGAACTTTCTCAGCGCCTACCATTTTTTGCAGCATCTTGACTCTTACTGCATAAAGAGCTGTCATTTGTGCTTGGCCATACATCATGTGGGATGTGTGGTTTCTCCTCCTCCAGGAAAACATTGATAAGCAACCAGTCAAGTGCCTCTGTGACCACCTTTAGACTGAAGAATATCTCAGCGTACGAATTGTTGCTCAAAATGTTTTTCTTGTTTCTTCTCCCATGTGTTGCCACCTTGTTGTGGTGGAGAAGCTTGAGTGCCTCCATGACCCTGGAAGCTATACCGGCAGGCATCATACCGCTGTCAGGTTCAACCATGCCGGCCAGGTTTCAGGATAGAGGTTTGACAAAAGGCAGCACCTGGTCCTCCAGGTTGGGGGTTGGGCGTATGGCTAACAACATCAACCTGTAAAACAACACGTTAGAGATACGCCAAGAGGAGTAAACCAAGATATCCCGGCCCTGGGAGGAAGGATGGTCCTCTGTTAGAAGGATCTATGATGCAGGGTGGTGAAAGCGGGAATCACCTGGAAGCCACTCTGCCAAACACCATCCTTTCAACCAGGGCTACCACCACCATCGGCACATAGAACATCAGGGCCATGTTTGAAGCACTAAATGGTTCAAATTAATCCTTTCAGACATTAATTCAGCTTGGTACCACAATTTTTTGAAAATGACACTTTGAGGATAAAAAAAAACAGGTGGCATAAAAAAGCTGGGGGTGCACGTGGACCCCCTTTTCCATCTAGACTTCTGAACTTACATGAAAAAGCAAAAGGGGCCAAAGGGGCCTGCTTCACCAAGCAGGTTTTCTGGAAACCCTGGCTTTGTTACTCAGGAAATGAGGGAAACTCTGGGTTTTCTGATTGACCAAGTCTCAATGAAAAGTAACTTTAACCCAGAGTCAGTTGCCCTTGTCACAGAGATTCACTTCAGAGAACATGCATACCAGTGGTGAGTCAGCCTGTCGCCTTTGTATTCACACAAAACCCCACAAAGGTGGCTCACTGTCATACCAGTGTCTGTTTTTACACATGGAGCCGTAACTGCATCCATGTCAGTATCGACATGTTGCCTTGACCTATAAGAATGTCTGTTTGAATATATTGGGAAAAAATATAATGGCCGGTTTCCATCTTCACTCGAAATATTTACATTTAGGTTGCAGCATTTCTCTATTTTCTTTGGTTGCTAGCAGTTTACTACTGCTTTCCCTGTACATTGTTTTCAAATCCACCCTCCGCGGTCGGTTGGTGCTGCGCATTATCAGCAGCAAAGCTACGCTTCTTTGATTATCCTATCGAGCTTCACCTGGCACATATGTAATCATTATTCTTGCATTAATCATGATGGTACATATCGTGTGACTATTTTGTGTATGTATTTTTTATATTTTTTTATCTTATTTTTATGTTATTTTCAATTTGTTTTTACAAATGTTGTGGACAAAGTCTTTATACTATTGAATAAACATCCTTCCTGGATGTTGATCAAGCAAGAAATGAAGCCAGCATGGATTAGTGGTAGTTTGGTCAGAGGAGCAGTCTCAGTTGAAGTCTCCAGGTGAGCTCCCCAGAGAGAACGCAGCTCCTGGCACCACCATGTTTAAATGGGATTAACTCCTGTCTGATTGCTTATTATTTGTTTGCAGGGAGGGGTCGTGGTCGTGGTTGGTCTTATATACATCTAAGAATATGCAATAAGGACCTTGCTCCTAGTTAGCTGCCATCTCCCTCCTCCATTTTCTAAGGAATCCTGGTATTTGAGGAAGGCCGCCTGACAGTGCACTAAATAGGAAACATGCCATCAGGTGGGCTACCATAAATACCAGGCTTCCTGAGAAATTTTGACACTGGACCTTTAAGATTCGGCCAGTTCGAGTAGTTGGCGTCCTGAGAGTGTGATAAGGAAATAGAAGGAAAGAAACCCACTTGGACAAACTCCACTTTTTGCCAATGTGTTGGAGGACAGGATGGTTCCCTTTGTTTGAGTGAGCACACACTCAGCACCTTAATGACAGTGCCCTCTGTTTGAGTGAGCACTGTCTCTTCCTTGTTTTTATTGACCTCTGCCTGGAATCATGAGTGCTTTCCTGTTTTTCCTGCAGAACCTCTGTGATTGATTGATGATGTGCTGCAGGACTAATATTACTATATGGTGCTTGATAAATGTATTTATATACAAATGTGTGCTTAATTAGCTGTGTTTAGTGTCAGGGATTGAGACAGTGTGAGCTGAGTTCAGTCAGTAGAGTCGCTCTTCCAGGGTTGCCATTTTCTGTTAAGTGTTTCTGTACACCTTTGTTTTTACACTGAATGTTTCTTTTTTTTGTGTGTGTGTGTAAGTAAATTTGATTTTTTTTAAACTATTTTTTGGATCTCAATCTTTAATTCAAATCATGTTGAACTGCAAGAAATTATCAAACTATGTTCTGGACCTTTTGAACACATCACACCATCCAGCTACAGCAGAGAGCTATTTTTTTTTTAAAGAAACAAACTTAAAGAAAGAAAGCAATTTCTAAAGTTGTTGTCAATTATGTGGCATTCATCAGTTCTCCTTTTTGTCTCTCCTAATTTTAGAATACAATACATTGTGTATGTGTATATATATATATATATATATATATATATATATATATATATATATATATATATATATATATATATATATATATATTATTTTCTTTATTTTATTTTATTTTTTTTTCCTTTTTCACATTTTGGGCGCAGTGGTTAGCGCTGCCGCCTCACAGCAACAAAGGTTGTGGGTTCGATTCCAAGCCTGGGACCTTCCTGTGTGGAGTCTGCATCTTCTCCCTGTGTCTGCTGGCTTCTCTCTCTGGGTTCTCCTGCTTCCTCCCACACTCCAAAAACATGCATGTGAGGTCAACTGAACAATCTAAATTGTCCGGAGGCGTGCGTGTGAGTGTGAATGGTTGTTAGTCTCTATGTGGCCCTGCAATGAACTGGTGACTTGTCCAGGGTGTCACCCTGCCTTCACCCTAGGACAGCTGGGAGAGGCTCCAGCAGACCTCCATCACCCTGAGCTCAGGAAGAAGCAGGTATGGAAAATCAATGATGACATTTGCTTTTATGGCCTCATGTTGTACGTAAGTTGTTTGCTTTTTGACTTTTATAGATCCATATAATGTAGATAAGGACACCTATCTGGCTCCAACAGCAGCTGTCGGGGGGTTTTTGCCGTTACGTCATCATATTGTCCTACACCTGAGCAGTCATTGTTCGTGACAGGAGGGTTAGTCACACACAGACTCATTGTCCTTTGTATACAGATTAGTTCAAGTTCCCCTGGTTTTTCCCTATAAGTTAAACGGTTTTATTTTCGCAACCTGAAGGCAACACTGAGAACTGTGCTGGAGTTTCAGAGTAATCAAAGGATGAGTAAGATTTCAAAAGCTTTTGAAAATTGACAGATTCATTTCTATCCCTGAGAAAGAATCACAAAGACAAGCACGTGCAGGCTGATCATCTGACCTTCTGGCTCCACTGTGGCCTTAATGTCAGGGTGGGACTAACTAAGTGGCCATAGATACGGTGTTAAATAAATATCCTACAAGGCTATTAGGCCTTCCACAATGGGAAAAACAAAACAATTTGTCATATAACAAAAACTGCAGCCACCAGCAGGTTTCACTTCCCCAATTAGACATCTCTTTTTCCACTGACTTTTACCGAAATACACAAACTTAAAATATTCATTATTGATATTCAGTAGGCAAAGAAACTGACAAAAACTGCCTTTGCTCAGGGTGTGGAAAAACAAACTGTCATCAGCATCAGGCCTGAAGCAGAGTGCTGAACAACCACTGAAGGAAAGAAGAACATCCGTGTTTATCAAGGGCAAAGAAAAACAACAACGTCAATGTTGTGGCATTGTCATCACGAGCACAGTGATGGGTTTGTTCAGTAGATGTGTCTGCGTCAAATGCAGATGTTGTCCTTCAATAATGCACTCAACTAAGAGGAAACCCATTAAGGGAGAGCTGTCAATTGACTGCAGGCAGGGGCGGATTTAGGAAATATGGGGCCCCAGGCAAAAGGCAGACATGGGGCCCACTGAAATGAGAAGACAACACACAAAACAGGTCAATTCTACAGATACAGACATACCCAGTGGTGAAATGAAAGTCTGTATATTTACTCAATTGCGAAAGTAGAAGTTTGAAGATATCATGCAACTTCCATTTTGTCTGCTCTACTGAGTCTAAGAGGCTAAGAGTGCATTTTCTACTCCACTACTGTACATTATTTATGTTGCTGTTCCTGTTATTATTTCCTGGTAAATAACCTTTGTTTAGAAATATGCCTCTTTATTCCAACTGTGACAGACTTTGGGTCACATGAGGCATTTAACTCGCAACTTTGCAAACATGACGGAGAACAGCAGCAGGGTTGAGTTGATCACTGGGCTTCATCCAAACTGACTCTGCAAGTCTGGCTGCCACCTTCTGGAAGCAGTGTGGATAACCCCAGCTCGTTCAGCCAGAAGGTGTTGAACAGTAACAACAGTGATATGATAAAACAAACCCAGGCATTGACACTTTTAACTTTATAAAACATAACTTTTATTCCTTAAATACAATACACAGAAAGCAAACACTTTATTTTTTTAATATTTCCCTTAATTCTGTTTCAAAACGAGTAACACAACAACAAGTGTAATTCATTTTTTATTTGTCTTGTTTTAATTACCTGCAGCAAAGGCCTTTCTTTACACTTCTGGACTCATTTTCAAAAGCTCCCACCTTCTATCCCATACCAGCAGAGTAGCTGAGAAATCTGAATTAGCAAAGCAGCAGTACATTTTGTAACAAAAAAAAAACAAAACATTACTGTATAATAGTTCAATAACAGAACTACAAAGGACAAATCTTTACTGGTCAGGTGGAAAGAAGCAACTCCCCAGCATCCAGGACAGCTGGCTGCAGACATGGGTGACAGGTGAGGTGACATGGCTGATCAGTCGCCTCATGTCCATGTGATCTGCAATCACACGGCCAACACCTCAGCCAGACAGAGAGACCACACACTGATTCACAGGTGTAGTTATTGCACAAGTAATAGTCCCAGATTGGGGTCAGAATGGGCTCTTAACTCGTCTACTGTGTCCCCAGCATGAAGTCAGTTGAGCCCTCAGGCAGGACTGAGGACTCTGTTGCCACTGTCTTGGTTCAAAAAAACAAACGGTTCGTGCAAAAGTTTGAAATTGATTCAAAATTTTATCAAGTATTTAGAAATCAACTCTTTTTTTTTCGCAAAATGCATTTTTGGGGAGGAAAGCACAATGGTCAAGTTGGTAAAATACCTCCTGTGTGTCTGCTTGTCCTGGTCTTTGCTCTAACACTCCAACTTGATGAAAAATCCAACCAGTCCCAGTATAGACACCAGCAGGACAATGACAATGATGATTATGGTCTCACCTGTAAAACACATCTGTGGTCAAAGAAATATACATCAAGATGCAGCAGAGAAAAGAGGTTTAATGCTCATGACAACTTACCATTTGTCTGGTTGGTGTTTTCATCCTCTGAGTTCTTGTCTCCACTGCACAGTGCAGTCACATTGACTTCCAGAGATTTCACCTCAGCAGAGGTAGCAGCCTCACACTTGTAAGAGGAGCTGAACTCCTGCGTGATAATAGTGAGAGGCAGAGACAGTGAGGAGCTGCTTTGCTTCACTTTCTCCTCGTCTTTGGACCACCAGAGTGTCGTTCCTGCAGGTTTCTCCACCACACACAGCAGGGTGCAGCTCTCAGTGGTCACATTCACTCTGACCACTGGAAGAATCCAGATAGACTCTGTGGAGAAGATGGAGATTTAGGAGATTAGATTGTGTGTGTGTGTGTGTGTAAATACAAATTCTTGATTTCTTAATGGAAATGAAGACTGAACACAAATGTTTATGGTGTATTTCTTTCCAAATGGAAGGCCCAGCGACGACATCAGAACAGACAACCAACAGATTTCTGCATAATATTCCTCAAAATTCCAAAATCATTTTCTTTTTTCATGATGCCCAAACTAGGCTCTCTGTGCCTGAGGCTCCTAAACAGTCCCACAGCATGATGCTCTCAACCCAGTGTTTAATGTGTGAACTGTGTTGTTCTTTGCCAAACATAGGCAACATCCATGAGCCCCTAACAGTTCCAGTTTAGTATCATCAGACCAAAGCAGAGTTCCAGAACTCAGTGTTACCTTCCAAATGTTCATGGGCAAACCTCAGTCTGGCTTTGATGTGCTGCTCGTTGAGTAAAGGGTTCCTCTGCTATGATGGCCCTGAAGCCCACCATGATGGAGATCCCTGACAACTGTGTTCCTTGAAACACCAACTCCAGAAGAGGCCTGGTCTGCAACAATCATCTTGGCAGATGTCCGGGGCTTCTTGCTGACATCTGTGACTCTTTTCCTTTCTTGAGTTCTACAAAGTTCTAATTCTAGTTCTTCTTGTGTTTACGACCATGTCCAGGTTTGTTTCTTCCAAAATTTGTCTCCTTGTACTTGACAATGATGGAACGTACAGTGGCTCCAGACACTGAAAAGTTTAGACATGGCAGTAAAATCCTTCTCTCTTATCATGAGCCTCCACTACCTTCATTCTGATCTAAGAACTGATTTCCTTTGTCTTTGGCATTGTGAGTAAAAGTAGTCCCTCTCCATGGTGTGTTCAAGTGCCCTGTTCCTTGGAGTTCTTTTATGCTGAGGTGTTGTTATGAAGCCAACTGACTGCACAGATGTGGATGGAAAGCTCTTTTTTGAAAGCAAATATTCACATGTGGGGTAGTTTCCATGGCCACATCAATAAAATTAATATTTTGAACACCCCATCTTCACTATATTTGATATTAAGCAGCCCTGCGATGTACTGGCGACTTGTCCAGGGTGTCACTCTGCCTTCGCCCAGTGACAGCTGGGAGAGGCTCCAGCAGACCCCCGTGACTCTGAGCTCAGGGAAAAAGCGGGAATGGAAAATGAATGAATGAATGATATAAAGCAACAAACACACACTACACTATTACACTAGGGTGACCATACTTCGGAAAAAAAAAAATGGAGAAGAAGGAACCTCCATTTGCAACAACACCCAGTTGCCAGCTTTGGAGACAGAACAATGTGGTCTATCAGTCACAAGTGTTCATTTTCTGGAAATAACCTCTTGTGTAAAACTACTTTTCCAGTTCTGCTTTACATGAGAGGACAGCAAAGGAAACTTAGTGCATATTTGTTTAGTTATGAGCTAAGAACAGGAAGTTTTTCTGAAGTGTTGTCGTTGTGCATGCATGATCTGTGACTGAGCACTGTGACAGGTACCACAGAATGATGCCAGTGGCCCAGTGTGTTGCTTTATGATGAATATTATATTTTAAATGCAACTATATGCATTAGAATTAATGGGCTGTAGAACTAGTTGAGCAAAAGGAATTTTATAAAACTGACTTGGACATCATTTGTCATTTGGCCAGCAGGAGCCGCTAAAGTTGACTGAGAAAAGACTGAAAAATGTCTGTTGGCTGACAATAGGGACAGTACGGTCAATTGGTACAAAAAGGTAAAAATATTTTTAAACGTCTAAATTGCAGTTAAAAATACATATAGGCTCTGATGTCCATTTTGTCCCATTTGGTCTAATGTGGAGTCAACATGGCCGTAGCTGTGGGTGCAGCTGAAGTTCAGTATAATTAGTTGTCAATGCAATACATGGTGCACTGCTTCATCATTTTTTGACAGGTACAATCAATTGTAACATGACATAGGTTGTTAAAACTGTTACTTACCAAACACTGTGAGTTTATAAACTGCAATGACTTTAATCGCATCAACAGAATAAATTCCTGAGTTGTTGGTCTGTAGCTCTGTGATGGTAAAGAATCCAGTTGTGTTGCTCCAGTGAACTTTATCCTTCCAAGAGTCCTCCAGTATTTCAGCTTTCCTCTCTGTCACTGAGGCAATAACTCCTCCCCCATAGATCAAAAATCCACGCTGAAACACAGGCTGTGGAAAGGTTATGGATCCTCCCTCAATGCCAGTGAGGTTCTCCACTGTCTCAGCATTTGAAGAAATGATCACTGCAAAACAGAGAAACAACTTGATATGTTGACGTAGTGTTTAAACTCAACTAATGTATATATATATATATATATATATATATATATATATATATATATATATATATATATATATATATATATATATATATATTTACATGTAATGACATCATAATTGCTTATATAAATATAACCTGTCTGTATGGTGGCACATTACTGACAGAGAAAGCTCATTTTAAACAGGGGGAAAACATTACAGGCTGGTGGAGTTGGTTGGAGGTCAAAGAAAAACAGACAGAAGTGAGACGCAGTGTGTTGCATGTCACAGTGCAGCAATTTTTATTAATTTTTTTTTTTTTTGCATCTGGTTGCACCAGGTGACAAATTCGTTGATTTTATGGTCTCAAGTGTTTGGTGGCCTATTACCCTTCTAGCAGAGTTTATTTTGAAATTCACTATTTTACTTAAAGCAGAAAATTAAATTATCTTGACCCTCTTACTAAAATGTTCAGTGTTATAGCACAACAAAGCTGGTTGCACTTCCCTGTTCGTGTTTCTCAGGAAAGTCCCTCCAGAAAAAGGCGATTATGCGATCTCGTAATTCATCGCATAATCAGTCAAAGTCCGCGTAATCATGCGGGGGTCGCATTTTTCAAAACACGCCGCACTTTCGCCGCATAGATGTCCAATTTCCGCGCAAAATATGCGAGGTTTGCGTAATTTTATAATCCCCGCATTTTTTGTGTTTTACTTCACTCAAGCGCAACAATATTCTTCTTCTTTATTTAAAAAAAAAAAAAAAAGCGAAGAAGAAGACAAAGGAAAAACAAGACGAAGAAGAAAAACAACAGCAAATCAAAACATCAGAGCCTTGTGCTGTGTCACAATTCAGGGTCGATTGAAGTGCGCATTTTGAAAGGAAGTTGCGTCATCGCACTGCGCGAAGGCTCCTCCCAATTCCCGAGGGTGCTTAGGACGCTCAAAATGCGTACTCGGAAATACGCACTCGTTTCAGCCGATTCGAAGGATGCACCGCTACTATCCTTCGCGTACTTATGTATCCCATGATGCTTTGCGTGCTGCTGCAAAGCATCGTGAGATCTTGGGAAGTCAGCTGAAATTAGCGGCATCTACTGGTAAAGACACTTCAAATAAATTTAAGTATTGAAATTTCACATACAATATGCAGTTTTAACATCGGGTTTTTATTTATTTGAATATCGAACGACATCGTTAGTTTCCCGATGTGAGTCGCGCATGCGATTATGAACCAACACTTTTTCGATATTTCCCGATTTATGACATTAGATTTATGCACATTAGATTTCAACTGGCAACATTTAAAATCAAAACAATCTACTTCATAAAGCATATTAGTTTGAGCTGAAATGCCTTCTTTCTAAAAATAATATAATATAATTTGAGTAAAAAATAAAAACAACACTTCATCACTCTTTGATTGAAATGTCATAGTAATAACTTATGTTAATATTAACATATATATAAATATTAACAGTAGTTATTAATAACTTAGACAGTTTGCGCACCCCCCCTCCCCAACACACAAACACACAGCAACTATGTTTTATAATGTGCGTCAAAATTGTCCTTCAACAAGAAACTCCCCGCAGACCGCGCAATAAGAGTTTACACTTTGTTCAGGTAAGCACTGATTTCAGCAGAGGTTTTCTGTTTTGCTACCTCTTTGAAATACAAAGTACATTTTATTTTATTGTTTGCCCCTTTGTTTTGTAAGTATGAGACATCTCCAAGGTCTGAAATAAAAGATGACAACTTCATTATTGTCAGCACTTTGTGTGTAGTATTCTTTATAATCATAGGAGGTCATTAGATATGACTCTTTACATTGAAGTCGTAGTAGCTGGTAAGAATGGTGTTGGAGAGCCACTTTTTTAAATAGGTTTTCATCAAACCACACTTCTTGAAGTTCCCCGCAATTTTTGCAATTTTCCGCAATTTTTGCAAATTTCCGCAATTTCATCGCATAAAATTGCAGAAATATCCCGCATATTTTATCGCATTTGTTTTAGAAAACGTGCCGCATAATCAAGGATTTTTGCCCGCAACAATCACAAAAGATCCCCGCATTTTTCTGGAAGGACTGAGATTTGTATGTATTTGAATACTAAGAATTATGCAGAACCAACTGTCTGAAAGCTTGAAGAAACATTTTTTACATCAACCAGAGAAAATGTCTGTAGCAGAAGTGTGCTCTCAGGTATTAAACTTTTTTTTTCCAAGTGCTGCGTTTCAAGAGGAAGCGGCTGTTCACATTTCCCCTTCATCTTGAAAACACTAAAGGTTGGCATCTTTTCATAAGCCTTGCTTCTCTTCAATGTCCCTTCAAGTGGGAGCCTGTGATGAATATGTTGACAAAACGTGACAAAACTGCTCTTTCAGCTCTTTCATAATTGCACTACAAATCTGTAATGCTCTGATAAAATGCCACTTCAGTCAATTACTTACCTGAAAGAAGCAAAAGCAGATGAACTTGAACCCACATTATGAAGAATGAAGCAGAAGGATGAAAATTGCAATTATCCTTATAGAAAATCATGGGAACAAATCAAAACAAAACATACTGTAATTAATAAATAATGAGAAATAATAATGATTTAAATATCCATAAGATATACATTATATAATATTAACTACCTAGCTTTAAAATTTGAAGAATTTTTCTGGTAACCATTGTGGTGGAAAAAATGAAGATCTGCGAGAGGAATCCTGAGTCTTCTGAGAGTTCGATTACGGAGCTCCGGACACGCACCCGAGGCAGGCTCGGTGTGTGTGTGTGTCCAGAAGAAGGGAACAGTCAGGTTTTATGCATGTTTGGTAAAAGGGGGAAGGACAAGAGGAAAGCAGGTGGTTTGATCCTGGAAGGGGAACTGGTTAAACAAAAGGCTCCGAGTGGTTCGGCAGTCATGCCGCAGGAGATGGGCCGGTGCACAGCAGTGGAGCATTGTGGGAAACCAGATGTGTGGAGGAAAGAGGTGTGATGCCCACACAGACAGGGGCAACACGAGTGCGGTGCCTTCACAGTCAGGGTCAAAGCAGAAACAGCCATCACACCGTTTTATTCTGTGAAGCTATTTGAAGGTGTCAGTGGGTAAAGTGGTTTCTCTTTACCTGCTTTGTAAGTTGACGCCACTGTTCATGTTGTCAGCTATTAGAACTTGAACATGAAGTGGTTCATTATTTCCTGTTAAATAACCTTTGTTTAGAAATATGCCTCCTTATTCCAACCATGACAGACTTTGGGTCACATCAGGCATTAAACTTGCAACTTGCACTTGTGGGCCAAATCACAAACAAACACATACCTTCAGAAACTGGAGGGAGTTTCTCATCTGGATCATGTCAGTAGTTAAAGTTCTAGACTCACATCAGAGGATCAAAGTCATTCTGCAAACTTCAGCCACTGGATGCTTTGCAGTGCATCTTCAGTACAAAACAAATCATTTCAGCTGCATTCTAAGACTGCAGCTATGTGGCAATGTTCTCTGTTTTAATCTTTGCCAAAGGCGAGCCTACAATATGTGACACAGACAGTGCTAGTTTGGACAGTGACATTCTGTATGGTTTGTATGAACGAACATCAGGCTGAGGTGTGGGAGTTCCTCTTCCTTCTTCACTTGAATTCACTCCCTCTGGAAGAACATTCTGATATTTTATGTTGTGTTGTTACACGTGCCTGTGTTGCTGAGGTTTTTTCCCAGCTCCACACTGTTTTCCCTCTCAGGAGCATAGTTTGAGAGTTGTCCTTTCCCCCCTCCTCTCTCCTGCTGTTCTCCCCTTTATTGTAATGCAGCTACTCGCCTTAACCCAAACAATCCTAACCTGCAATTCGGCGCCCCTCTGCAGCAGCCTTGGCCAAGGCCGCCACTGGAACAACTCCTCCAGGAGATCGCAGCAGTTCGACGCTGTGAACTTCCTCCATCCCCCCTTCCTCATGTACACCTGCGGCCACTTGTTGACCTTGTCTGGGGCACAATCAGGGACGTCTCCACTGCAACTGCTGCGTTATCACCATGACATCCTGCGGAACGAGGTACCAAGATTGCGACGTTGGACGAAGTGACTCTGCAAAGAAGGATGTGTGGTCTCCTTAGAGTTCACAAAGATGCTCAGGCTTGCAACTCTGCTGCATGACTGTATTAATAGATGGACTGAGCCTCTGGTTTCAAAAAGGAGGCCAAAGAGGAAGCACCAAAGCCTGCATGTATGCTGTGTCATTTGGCCAGCAGGAGCCGCTAAAGTTGGTAGCAAAACTAAAAAATGGCTGTTGGCTGACAATAGGGACAATACGGTCATTTGGTACAAAAGGGTAAAAAATAGTTGAAGTTGCCCTTGTCACTTGTCAGGCCGTCACTGTAAATAAACATCTGTTCTTAATTGACCTGCCTGGTTAAATAAAGTTCATGATGATGATGAAAGATTTTGTTCTTTTTCTTCTTGAATAATATCACTTTTAGAAGTGAAATACCTTCAGTGCCACAGAGCACCAACTGCCACTGAGGTGATTAGGAACTTGGAACAAAGATCCACACTGAACACATCTCTTCAGCAAACACCCAGTTTCCATCTTTTTTAACAGGAGTTTTAGAGAGGAAATTTCAAACTACTTCCAAAAAGAAACACCACATAAATCTTTACACAGCCCTCAGTGGAACAACTGGGTGTAGTCTTGTCTTGGCTATGGCCAAGGTCTGCTCCATATGTAAAGTGTCCTAGGATGACTTTCTTACAATAGCGTCCTAAAATCAAAATCATGTCAATAGCACAATCCATGCAGGTCACACACTTCAAGTGCTTCAATCAGCTCTACACACTGGGTCCCTCACCTCCATGTGTGTTGCCAAACCAGGGGTGACGCTGACGGGACCGAAACCCATGCTGTTCTCCCAGATGCTGTGAGAGTTCATCTAGAAGAGAGAGATTGACACAGAGGAAAAATCACTTTGAATGTTTGTAAAAGGAAACCAAGCTTTTGCAACAACGGATCAAAAATAAAAATATCTCTGCAGAATTCAAAGTGACTGCTAATAATAATAATAATAAAAAAAATAAATAATAATGTAGAGGCACTAGCCCCTTTTTAGTGCCACTACTACTACTACTACTACTAATAATAATAATAATAATAATAATAGACCAACAAAGTTAGTGTTTGATAATAGCATTTGTCATATTGTGTTGTTGTTTATTTATTTATTTATTTATTTAGCTGCTTTTTGTTTTCTTTGGTGGGGGATCTTTGATTCTTTGGATGTATGTCTGCATTTTTGAATAAAAACACATTTTTTTGAAAATAGGTGATTTAGCAGCGGTTTTCAAAGTGTCAGGCAAGCCTCCCTCCAGGGGGCGCCAGAGAACTTCATTGGGGGAGGCGCGGCGTGAGATTAAAAAGATACGGAAAAAAGAAGAAGAAATACCACAGCATAAAGATAACATTTGAAAAAATTGCAAACCAAAAAGTGTATTGATATCGATATTGCAATATCGACCCCAAAAAATACAGTTTATAGAATCGAGAAAAAAAAAAGTGTTTTTGCCCATCACTACTGAACACACACACACACTATAAACAGAGGCAGTTCAGTTCAAAGAGTCAGTTATCCAGTTTTGGGGGTTGATGTGTGTATATATGCTGATGCACAGGACGGGTGATGGCGCCCACTGCTCTGGTGGAAAACACTGTTCCTCAATGTGTTAGTCTTGGTTTTGAAGGCCCTGGACCTGGTTCCTGGGCCACAAAGCTAATACCTGCCATCTGGTGGAGAAGAAGCCTCATCAGTAGCCACCACCTTGTCTCTGGATAAACTGAAGGCGCTGTGTCTTCATGATCCCACATGGTTCTGGTCATAAGGCCTCCTGCAGCATTGTCATTAAATGATCTGTTATTGTGTTGACCTACTGCATGTGTACCTGACCGAGAAATGAGGATCCCTTCTCATTTCTTCTTTCGCTCCGGTTACAGGGATCGTTGCTCTGTGCAGGCGGAGCTTCTATCACTCTCCTCGCCCAATCAATCTTTGACTCTATCTACTCTGTCCAAACTAGCTCTCATTATGCTTTGTACAGTATGCTCGAGATGCATGAGCAGGTGATGACCACTGCGCCAGGAGCTGGATTGTGCTGTCCTGGGGGTCTTGGTGTCAACGACCCACCTCCACACTTAGAACCTTGTGATTTAGCGGTGTACAAATAAATTTTTATTGTTATTATTGTTATTATTATTATTATTATTATTATTTCAGTAGTTGCCAATTACTTGGATTGCAGAGTGAATAAGTCTGGAGATGAGCATTCCACTGTTTTAGTAGATGAAACACCTGAACGCGTCTAAGCTCTTCCAACAGAAGGTGGCAGTATTGAAGAAGTAATCATCCATTTGTCTCTTTGCTGAAGAGGCAGATGATGACAGAGACATGCAGTGGGCTTGCTGCAGTTTTTGTCGTTTTTGGGTTCCTCCTTGAGACCATGATCACTGCTGTACAGCACAGCACTGGCTGTTGGAGGCAGATAGGTGTCCTTATCTACATTATGTGGATCTATAAAAGTCAAAAAGCAAACAAATTACGTGCCACATGAGGTCGCCAGAAAAGGGAAAAGTGATCAGACTAGGAAAATATATATACATGTATTGTATTCTAAAAACTTAGGAGAGACAAAAAGGAGAACTGATGAATGCCACATGAGTATAAAAATGCATTTATCAAGCACCATATAGCAATATTAGTCCTGCAGCACATCATCAATCACTCACAGAGGTTCTGCAGGAGAAACAGGAAAGCACTCATGATTCCAGGCAGAGGTCAATAAAAACAAGGAAGAGACAGTGCTCACTCAAACAGAGGGCACTGTCATTAAGGTGCTGAGTGTGTGCTCACTCAAACAAAGGGAACCATCCTGTCCTCCAACACATTGGCAAAAAGTGGAGTTTGTCCAAGTGGGTTTCTTTCCTTCTATTTCCTTATCACACTCTCAGGACGCCAACTACTCGAACTGGCCGAATCTTAAAGGTCCAGTGTGTCAAAATTTCTCAGGAAGCCTGGTATTTATGGTAGCCCACCTGATGGCATGTTTCCTATTTAGTGCACTGTCAGGCGGCCTTCCTCAAATACCAGGATTCCTTAGAAAATGGAGGAGGAGATGGCAGCTAACTAGGAGCAAGGTCCTTATTGCATATTCTTAGATGTATATAAGACCAACCACGACCACGACCCTCCCTGCAAACAAATAATAAGCAATCAGACAGGAGTTAACCCCATTTAAACATGGTGGTGCCAGGAGCTGCGTTCTCTCTGGGGAGCTCACCTGGAGACTTCAACTGAGACTGCTCCTCTGACCAAACTACCACTAATCCATGCTGGCTTCATTTCTTGCTTGATCAACATCCAGGAAGGATGTTTATTCAATAGTATAAAGACTTTGTCCACAACATTTGTAAAAACAAATTGAAAATAACATAAAAATAAGATAAAAAAAATATAAAAAATACATACACAAAATAGTCACATGATATGTACGTTAATGATTAATGCAAGAATAATGATTACATACGTGCCAGGGGAAGCTCGATAGGATAATCAAAGAAGCGTAGCTTTGCTGCTGATCATGTGTAGCACCGACCTACCGCAGAGGGTGGATTTGAAAACAATGTACAGGGAAAGCAAAGTAACAAAGCCAGGGTTTCCAGAAAACCTGCTTGGTGAAGCAGGCCCCTTTGGCCCCTTTTGCTTTTTCATGTAAGTTCAGAAGTCTAGATGTAAAAGGGGGTCCACGTGCACCCCCAGCTTTTTTATTCCACCTGTTTTTTTTTATCCTCAAAGTGTCATTTTCAAAAAATTGTGGTACCAAGCTGAATTAATGTCTGAAAGGATTAATTTGAACCATTTAGTGCTTCAAACATGGCCCTTACGTTCTATGTGCCGATGGTGGTGGTAGCCCTGGTTGAAAGGATGGTGTTTGGCAGAGTGGCTTCCAGGTGATTCCCGCTTTCACCACCCTGCATCATAGATCCTTCTAACAGAGGACCATCCTTCCTCCCAGGGCCGGGATATCTTGGTTTACTCCTCTTGGCGTATCTCTAACGTGTTGTTTTACAGGTTGAGGTTGTTAGCCATACGCCCAACCCCCAACCTGGAGGACCAGGTGCTGCCTTTCGTCAAACCTCTATCCTGAAACCTGGCCGGCATGGTTGAACCTGACAGGGGTATGATGCCTGCCGGTATTGCTTCCAGGGTCATGGAGGCACTCAAGCTTCTCCACCACGACAAGGTGGCAACACATGGGAGAAGAAACAAGAAAAACATTTTGAGCAACAATTCGTCTAAAGGTGGTCACAGAGGCACTTGACTGGTTGCTTATCAATGTTTTCCTGGAGGAGGAGAAACCACATATCCTTCATGACAGTAACTCAGCTGAGTGCCTGGCATATTCTGAAAATAGACACTTCAAGGAATTAAAAAACACATAGTGCGTTACAGATTGAATTTAACTTATCGCGATTAATGCATTAACGCTGACAGCCCTAATTATTTTATCACAATCTTGCGTTTAAAAAAAAGAAAAAAAGAGGAACTTGTACTAAGATAAGAATTTCAGGAAGTGAAACTCACACAAACGCACGTCGTCGCAGACTGAAGTTCATTTTGGGTTTTTTTCCAACAAGTTTTGGTCTTTGATAAACCTGACAGTTTTATGTCTGATCTATATTACCATACATGTTTGAAAAAGCTCGTAACACAACAGCATCAACAGCAAATTAGACAGAAATTTGGACAGTACCACATTATCGACATAATGACAGAAATGTGTTTAACAAGAGGTGTCACGATCCTGATTATGAACCTCCAGCTTAGCATAGATTGTTGCCAGATCGCTCTGGTCTGCAGGTCATGTTGGGCCGGGGTTTAGATCGCTCCTAAAGTGATGGAAAAATGAACCAGAGAAATGGACAGGTGTTAGTATTTCATGTTTGTAGTGTGGACTTTGCAAAACAGAACACAGTTTTTCAACCAAGAGAGTCTTTAAATGCTACTGGTACAATTCATCCATGTTACAAGAGAGAATGAAGACCCGGCACTGAAATGTCAGACATAGGTATTATAAAGAATGATCCAAATTTGCAAACACAAGAATAGCAGTACATGCATCCACACGAAAATGAAAACTGCAAGAACACTTGGGCTAAAAAAAAACATGAAAAAGCACAGAAAGTCAAACACAAGACACAGGAGCAACCTTCAAAACACATGAAAGCCTCATCATGCAGGTCACTGCTCACTGTGCAAATCAACTGAAGTACAGGAAGAAATGGGACCTTGTTGTAACACAGTTGACTGCCACTGGTGGTTTAGCAACAGTCACGGTTAAGACAAGCTTACAATAGCCCCTCACACACAGACAGCCCAACGTGGCTTTCAAACCCCACCTTGCTGTTCTGTTTGAATGCAGCTGAGGCAGGTCGGGGCAGGTGGGGGGCAGTTGTTAGCGCAGTTAGCTGGCTAAAAGGTAGTATCAGAGGTGTTACCTCTCACCTCGCTGGGCTGTAAGTGTGAAGTTCTGAAGCCACAAGCAGCTGCTGGTCTGAGTGGAGACTGAAGTCTACTGTGATATTTTTTTCTGTATTTCAACATCCTGTTAACGTGCGGACGTGACCGCATCGCTGTCTGAAAGGTGTGTGCAGAGTGGCGCCAAGCACAATCACAAAGCAAGCATTTGCACAGGAACTGCAGCAGTGTATTGCTGTTACCAACCTGACTTCTGACAAAATGAATCTCACTGTAGTCTGCCTCAGGCTCTTTGCTCTGTGTATCTACAGAGGACAGAAAAGGCACGACAAGCTGGTGCCCATCTCGGAAGCCTCTCAGGGGCTTCAAGCAGTAGGCTTGGCCTCTACAACTTTGAAAAAAGAAACTAGAATTTCCAAATTACCATTAATTCTGTTCATTTTGTTGACAGAACACACAGGATTATATGATGGGTTAGCTGAGCTCAGACTACATTAGTAACTTATTCACCATTTCCTACAATAAAATTACCGTTAGTGTCAGTGAGGAAGAACTTCCCCTCCTCTTTAGTGTTATTCCCCTTTGAAGATAAAGCTGCATTTTTTTCCTTTTTTCTGCCTTCATATCTGATTCTTATTTATTCAAGTTACAAATGTTGATGCCTCTGTTCATTCGCTGTTATTCTGACGACCTGATAATAAGTCAATTCAGTTGTTTCAGTTAAAGTTAGCTCTCCCTTTGCATCAATGCTATTTGTGGCATCTTTGGTATTTAGTAGTCTCATAATATCTCACTTGTTTTGCAAAATTGTTTTTTTTTTTTGCTTTACAATGTCAGACAATCTATGGATGTATCACTGTCAGTGTCACTGAAATGCAGTGGAACTTTTTTGTGCAAATTGGCCAATAAATACTGCACTGCCAAAAATTATAACACCTATTTTGGTGAAAGATGTTCCAAAGTAAATCATATCAAATATCTGGACTCATGGTTCAGAAATGTCAGAGGGAACCAGACCGACAGCAAACTGCATTTCAGTGGTGGAGTAAAGTGAACAAAGTGCTCATACGGGAGACAAGCAAGAGGACTTTGGATCATTTGGATCAGTGACTTAAAAACGAAGAGTGATATTTGACAGTCAGCACCAGGAGAAGGAGAATGTGCTACTTTTGAAACTACAACTGACTTACAACAAATTACTTCAAACAAGTTTTCCACCATGTTCATGTATTTTTGGAAAACTAAAGCGAGCTGTTCATGCAAACAATACAACAATACGCAAAACAATGTCCTCCTCCTATACCACTCTATTACTATTTACTAATATAAATTGTGAAAATAGTTCCTGAAAGTCAGGTTTTTGAGCTTCCAAAGCCTTCAGTTGAACTCTATTTGTTTTACCTCCTCCTCACTGTGAAGTATAAAAATAATCGCCTGCAGGCCTCAGCAAAGTGGCTTGCACAGTATCACTAACATCAGGACACTTTCTTATGTGTGATAACCACTGTAGTTCACTGGCAAGCCTGGGAGAGGGAGTGTGAGCAAATGAGTGCAAAGCTGAGCCCCTCGATGACAGAAATTTAAACACTGCACCTTCACTGCAGCTTCGTCATATTCCTGGTGGGTCATTTTGGCAAAGTAAAGTAAAGGCAGAGCTTGTTATAATATTGACGCCTTGAATAAAAATGCTGTGAAAACACTTCAATGACCCTAATTTGACCTGAAACCAGTTTAACTGCTGTGATAAGGCACACACACACACACACACACACACACACACACACACACTGACACGTAGTCTAAACCCAACACCACTAGACAGGATGACATTTTATATATGCAAAGAGTTTGTAAGAACATAGAGACGAGTCACTCAGAGGTCAGCAACACCACAGCATCAAATGTCAAACTTTTCAACCTTCAACACTGAAAAGTTCTCTTGAGTACATTTGCATCACTGAATTAAAAAGATGAATAATAATTTGCCAGCCATCATCAGGAGTCTGAGAATGTGAGATTATTTAAACAACAATTGACAAACAACAAAATCCCTTGATACAATTTTTTTACGATGTTCTTCCCTTTAGTTGACAAGCCAGCTTAAAGTGAAAGTTTCATGCAAAAATAATATGAGAAACATTCACTACTCTTACTCCTTTATTCCTATTTACTACAATTAATTGACAAACTAATGCCTGAAAGCCTGCTTGAGTTAGTAGAGACTGACTGTTGCTGAGGATTTGTTTCGCCAGCTTCGACGCGATAACAGAGCAGGTCTGTAAGTAATGTCTAGTGAATTACATTGTTTGAGATTTTCAATTATTGCTAAAATATACCTGAAAATCTTTGGACGGTATTAAAGGTTCAGTGTGTAATATTTGAAGACTTTGAAAAAGAAACATCAAGCAGTTATATTTTAGATTGCAGAGCCTTTCACTGCCCCCCTCCTCTCCTCGTCAACCTTCTTCTTCTTTGGTTCATTTGCAGACGCCAGCAGTCACCCTAATTATGAAATGGTAGATTGTCCACACCAGGCTTCCTTAGAAATATAGCCGTTCAAGATTGCAGCTAACTAAGAGCAAGACCCTTGCTAGATGTATATTCTTATACATTTGTAAGAGAAGGAAAACAAATGACTTTTGTTGTGTTACACTGTGTTTTTATGGGCATTATATGAGGCTTTTACCAATGTAAAAATCATCAATCAAGCCAAATATTACACACTGGATCTTTAATAATTATTGTATCAAATATTACATTTCATCATGTAGTCTGTGTCAGGAAAAAAATGTTGTGTTGTAGAAATACCTGCCTTCTCTGCTCTTGCAACACTTCCGTTTGATGACAAATCCAGCCAGTACGGCAAGTACAAGTCCAAGTATGGCCCCAAAGGTGATGCCAACTATGGTCCCAACTGTTGTCACACAAACACAAAAATATATATGTATTTATTTTCCTTTTCTGTTCTCTTTTGTTCAATGTGTGTTCTGTCATATCTGAATTTACACTATGCCACAAACATGGAAGCTCTCCTTGGTTTGGCTGCATAATAAATCTACCTAAGGTTACCAATAAACTTTGACTTCGACTTTCTTCATTGTCATCACAAAAGGAAACACAGCAGTGATTTCTAATACAAAAAAGTCCCCTGAACCACCTGAACTTGAAGAAAACTTCATGATAACTTCATTCATTAACACAGAGCAGTGACAAGAGGTTTAACACACACAAAAAATGCATTTTGTTCGATTGTTGTTGTTTGAATTCTTGTCTCCATTATCAAGGTGCAGCAGAGAAAAGAGGTTTAATGCTCATGACAACTTACCATTTGTCTGGTTGGTGTTTTCATCCTCTGAGTTCTTGTCTCCACTGCACAGTGCAGTCACATTGACTTCCAGAGATTTCACCTCAGCAGAGGTAGCAGCCTCACACTTGTAAGAGGAGCTGAACTCCTGCGTGATAATAGTGAGAGGCAGAGACAGTGAGGAGCTGCTTTGCTTCACTTTCTCCTCGTCTTTGGACCACCAGAGTGTCGTTCCTGCAGGTTTCTCCACCACACACAGCAGGGTGCAGCTCTCAGTGGTCACATTCACTCTGACCACTGGAAGAATCGAGATAGACTCTGTGGGGAAGATGGAGAAATTGAAGAATAGAATCAAAAGTGAAAGCAACTTATGATAAATTATGATGTCAATGAAGATGTTTCATGAAAGAACTGACATTTCTGCTTTGCTCCTGACTTGAGAGGAACAACATATGCTACGCATGCTCCTCCTTTGAAATTTTATTCTTCAGGTTTCAAACATTGTTGGAAAGGACTCCTGTCTCAGTGTGTCCCTGTCAGGACCTTTCCATTGCTCCACCTCCTCTGCTATACAGTCACACAGGTACAAATTGGTTTAATCATTTTTGATAGTCTAAATTGCAAATTAAAAAAGGGGGGCAAATATAGGCTTTAATGTCAATTTTGTCCTGTTTGGTCTAATTTTTGAGTCAACATGGCCATAGTTGTGGGTGCGGCAGGTGTTGGGGATCTTGCTGCACTCGATTCTCCAATCATTCCTCTCTTCTGGTACCAACCACACATCCAAATAAGGAATCATTGTCATTATTTTGATAATGACAATGATAATTAATTGTCATTATAATACATGGTGCACTGCTTAAGGAATTTTTGATGAGCACTTGTGATTTTCAATTGCAACATTACATTGGTCATTAAAACTGTTACTTACCAAACACTGTGAGTCTATAACCTTTCTTAACGCCTTTTATCACATTAACAGAATAAATTCCTGAGTCGTTGGTCTGTAGCTGCGTGATGGTAAAGATTCCAGTTGTGTTGTTCCAGTGAACTTTATCCTTCCAAGAGTCCCTCAGTATTTCATTTTGCCCCTCTGTCACCATGGCAATAACTCCTCCCCCATAGATCAAAAATCCACGCTGAAACACAGGCTGTGGAAAGGTTATGGATCCTCCCTCAATGCCAGTGAGGTTCTCCACTGTCTCAGCAGTTGAAGAAATGATCACTGCAAAACAGAAAAACTCTTAACATGACTCTAACATCACAATCACTCTTGGCTCTGTTTGCTAACTGTCATGTATGTTTCTTAAAACATGATGTACTTAATCACTGATACACAAAATATTTAAAATAAATCATTTGTAATGTCACTAATGTATTGCATCACTCAGTTTCACACCTGAATGTTTAATAAGTACACAAACTACAAACCTATTAGTAAGTAACTAACTGGACATGACCAGTTGCAACATTAAGTTGGTGGAAACACGTTATTGATCAAAGAGATTTATGTGATCATGTGAGGAACCCGACATATTTTTAAGCACTTTTATTTTGTAATAACTACTTGTTATCTCTTTATTTCAATATATCAGATATTTCTGACAAAGGTTGTTTCCTATGGAAACAAATTCATTGATTTTCTTAACTTTTGGTTGCTCATGAAGTCAACAATCTGAATTTACTTTCAAACTAAATTTGAATCAACACAAAAATTCTAATATGACCTGATGTTGGTTTTAAATGTATTGTTGTATAAAAGATAAAAAGAGAACTTGTGTAAAAATAGCAGTTGTAGTCGGATCAATGCATTTATGTCACAGGTACAAGCACTGACCACAGAGTCACATGCACTCTTATGATTCTCCAGTCGGCAGCTTGGCCAAAAAAAACCCAAAACAAAACAAAACAAAAAAACAAACGGGAAAATAACACAAACAGTGGCCATTTGATGTTGTCTTTTACTCTAGATCTTCAATTTGAGGTGGATTTAATGAATAAGCTTGGCAAATGTATTTTCTTTTATGTATGATATGCAGCATAATAAGTGCCTAAGTTGTGTCATTAGCATGTATTCACTGCTACTCATTGACGAGAGTATGGGTGAAGGAACAGATGGACAGTTTTGAAAGTGAATCTCACGCTGAAGTTTAAAGTTGAGTGGGCATCTCTGAAGATCACAGACTATTTTTTTAATTATATCTAAATATATCATTATTAGTATCTAAAAAATAAAATAAAATAATAATAATAATAATAATAATAATAATAATAATAATAATAATAATAATAATAATAATAATAATAAAAATAATAATAAAAATAATAATAATAATAATAAGGAAGCAATTTGAAATTTGCCTCAAGTGTTGACATGTGCCAAAGTAGACACTAAATTCTTTGCAGTTACTTCTGGTTCTCTACTTCCAACAATAAACATGGTTTGTTTCGTTTAAAAAGAAAAAAAAAAAAAAACTTGCATTTAGGCTCTGATGTCCATTTTGTCCCATTTGGTCTAATGTGGAGTCAACATGGTCATAGCAGTGGGTGCAGCTGAAGTTCAGTATAATTAGTTGTCAGTGCAATACATGGTGCACTGCTTCATCATTTTTGACAGGTACAATCAACTGTAACATGACATAGGTTGTTAAAACTGTTACTTACCAAACACTGTGAGTTTATAAACTGCAATGACTTTAATCGCATCAACAGAATAAATTCCTGAGTTGTTGGTCTGGAGCCTCGTGATGGTAAAGAATCCAGTTGTGTTGTTCCAGTGAACTTTATCCTTCCAAGAGTCCTCCAGTATTTCAGCTTTCCTCTCTGTCACCATGGCAATAACTCCTCCCCCATAGATCAAAAATCCACGCTGAAACACAGGCTGTGGAAAGGTTATGGATCCTCCCTCAATGCCAGTGAGGTTCTCCACTGTCTCAGCATTTGAAGAAATGATCACTGGAAAACAGAGAAACAACTTCAAATGTTGACGTAGTGTTTAAACTCAACTAATATTTTTTTACAAATAATGACATCATAATTGCTTATATAAATATAACATGTCTGTATGGTGGCACATTACTGACAGAGAAAGCTCATTTTAAACAGGGGGAAAACATTGCAGGCTGGTGGAGTTGGTTGGAGGTCAAAGAAAAACAGACAGAAGTGAGACGCAGTGTGTTGCATGTCACCGTGCAGCAATTTTTAATCATGTTTTTTTTTTTTGCATGTGGCTGCACCAGGTGACACATTAGTTGATTTTATGGTCTCAAGTGTTTGGTAGCCTATTACCCTTCTAGCAGAGTTTATTTTGAAATTCACTATTTTACTTAAAGCAGAAAATTAAATTATCTTGACCCTCTAACTAAAATGTTCAGTGTTATAGCACAACGAAGCTGGTTGCACTTCCCTGTTAGGGTTTCTCTAGAAAATCTCCTCATCTGTCCTTGCTATCAAATTTGTATGTATTTGAATACTAAGAATTATGCAGAACCAACTGTCTGAAAGCTATATTGGAACCAATCTAACATTTGTTACATCAACCAGAGAAAATGTCTGTAGCAGAAGTGTGCTCTCAGGTATTAAACTTTTTTTTTTCCAAGTGCTGCGTTTCAAGAGGAAGTGGCTGTTCACATTTCCCCTTCATCTTGAAAACACTAAAGGTTGGCATCTTTTCATGAGCCTTGCTTCTCTTCAATGTCCCTTCAAGTGGGAGCCTGTGATGAATATGTTGACAAAACGTGACAAAACTGCTCTTTCAGCTCTTTCATAATTGCACTACAAATCTTTAATGCTCTGATAAAATGCCACTTCAGTCAATTACTTACCTGAAAGAAGCAAAAGCAGATGAACTTGAACCTCCATGATGAAGAATGAAGCGGAAGGATGTTCCACTGCTAAACTGCTGCTGCAACACGTCATTTCCCCACAACACCTCCATCTCTCCGCCCCCCTGCGCTAAAAGATTAAACAGCTAATATATACATATACATATGTATATATATATATATATATATATATATATATATATATATATATACATACATATGTATGTATATATATATATACATAAAACAATTTCGCACACATACGAAAATTGCAATTATTATAGAAAATCATGGGAACAAATCCAAACAAAACATACTGTAATAAATAAATAATGAGAAATAATGATATAAATATCCATAAGATATACCATCCATCCATCCATCTTCTATACCCGCTTATTCCAGGGTCACGGGGGTCTGCTGGAGCCTATCCCAGCTGTCTTAGGGCGAAGGCAGGCTACACCCTGGACAAGTCGCCAGTTCATCGCAGGGCCACATAGAAACAAACAACCATTCACACTCACATGCACACCTCCGGACAATTTAGATTGTTCAATTGACCTCACATGCATGTTTTTGGAGTGTGGGAGGAAGCCGGAGAACCCAGAGAGAACCCACGCAGACACAGGGAGAACATGCAGACTCCACACAGGAATCGAACCCACGACCTTCTTGCTGTGAGGCGGCAGCGCGAACCACTGCGCCACCGTGTCGCCCTATATATACATTATATAATATGAACTACCTCTCTTTAAAATTTGAAGAATTTTTCTGGTAACTATTTTATTCTGTGAAGCTATTTGAAGCTGTCAATGGGTAAAGTGGTTTCTCTTTGCCTGCTTTTTATGTTGACGCCACTGTTCATGTCAGCAGAACTTGAACATGAAGTGGTTCATTATTTCCTGTTAAATAACCTTTGTTTAGAAATATGCCTCCTTATTCCAACCATGACAGACTTTGGGTCACATCAGGCATTAAACTTGCAACTTTGCAAACATGATGGAGAAAAACACATGTGGGCCAAATCACAGACAAACACATACCTTCAAAAACTGGAGGGAGTTTCTCATCTGGATCATGTCAGTAGTTAAAGTTCTAGACTCACATCAGAGGATCAAAGTCATTCTGCAAACTTCCGCTGCCGGATGCTTTGCAGTGCATCTGCAGTACAAAACAAATCATTTCAGCTGCATTCTAAGACTGCAGCTATGTGGCAATGTTCTCTGCAGAATGCCTGTTTTAGTCTTTGCCAAAGGCGGGCCTACAATATGTGACACAGACAGTGCTAGTTTGGACAGTGACATTCTGTATGGTTTGTATGAACGAACATCAGGCTGAGGTGTGGGAGTTCCTCTTCCTTCTTCACTTGAATTCACTCCCTCTGGAAGAACATTCTGACATTTTATGTTGTGTTGTTACACGTGCCTGTGTTGCTGAGGTTTTTTCCCAGCTCCACACTGTTTTCCCTCTCAGGAGCATAGTTTGAGAGTTGTCTTTCCCCCCCTCCTCTCTCCTGCTGTTCTCCCCTTTATTGTAATGCAGCTACTCGCCTTAACCCAAACAATCCTAACCTGCAATTCGGCCCCCCACTGCAGCAGCCTTGGCCAAGGACTCTCCGGGGCCGACGCGCACACATCCACGAACACTCGCACACACACACATACGAACGCACCTTCCCACCCCCAATCCAACGCCTTCATCGTTTCATCCTACAGTGCGGTGGGCGGGGTCGCGTGGCGGCGCCGGAAATGGCTGTGGCTGGCGGCTGGCTGCCTGCCTACACTGGAGCAACTCATCTCCCCCTTCCCCTCCCCCTTTGCAAGATATCGAGTTTCTATGTTTGCAAATATATGTGCTTGTGTTGCTGAGGGTTTTCTTTTTTTTTCTTTCCAGTCCCACACTGTATTCCCTCCCAGGAACATAGTTTGAAAGTGTCTTTTATTCTCCTCCTCTCCCCTCCTGTTCTCCCCTTCCTGCCCCCCCACTGAAAATGCTCAATCCTGCAGTCCTGTCTTTACTGTTGTATTGTATTTATACTGTATATGTTTGTATATGTACGTTGTACATGTTTACGTATTGCAATGAAAATAAAGCCTTATCAAATTCAAAGATCAAATATTAGCAAAGGTGTTGATTTAGCAACAACAGGTGTTGATTCTGCCAATAGAGCGAAACTCATGAGAGTCCTGCTGTTCCATGTCCAGCCACTGGTGGAGGTTTTGGAGGGAGGGCAGGGTATCATCGGTTGCCTGGGTGAGGAAACTGAGTCGGGCCTGTGGCAGTTTCCAAACATCTGCCCGGCTCACCACCACCACCACCACCACCACCCGACTCTCCACCCCTTCCCAAGTCCTCCCGCGACCCTGCTGTCCCTGCACCACTGGTGTTCTTCTTCTGCCATCTTTGTCACTTCAGAAACCACCAGGTCCTTTGTGCCCTGTCTGGACTCTGCCCACCAATTCCTGGTGCTGCAACCTGCTCACTGCCTTCTTCTGCACCTCCTCCTCTGCCCTGCACTTCCTTCCTGCCACCACACGAGCATTCGTCTCTCTCACCGACTCAACAATCTGCAGGTTCCCTCAGCTGCATCACAAGCTTCTCCTTCTCCTGCCTGGACCCAAAAGAGATGGACTTGAGGGGAGGTTGGAGGCTTGCTGATGCAAAGCACCTTGGGAGCCTGAGCCATTTCCGGATGAATGAGTTGGTCTTTGCTTGACCATAATGAGGTCGCTACAGGAAGCAGATTGAACTGATGAGGAAAAGGCGTTCTATGGTTGCATTGAGGAACATTTGACTGGAGCGGTGACCACAAGCAAAGTCAGGGCTGAGTGTGCATTGTGAGAAACACACAGGAAGTGGTGTCAGTGGTTTCAAACTTAACTTTCAACAATGCAAAAGCAGTAACTTGTGTTTGATAAAAATTTGTCTTTGTTATGTTGAAAGGTTTGATATTTAATTCATGTGGGTTTCATAACCTGATAGATATAAATGGTGTCATAATAATAACGGAACTATGTGCAGACTTATGTACATATGAAATATTACTCATTTAAAAATAATAATTGAAGGAGTGATTACATCTATGCAGGCTTACATGCTGGCCTTACACCAAGTGACAATTAAATTATGGCTCCATAGGCAAAAGCCAAAATAATAAACAATATCCTTACAGCTGAAAACTGAACAAATCAAATGAACAACATTGAAATACAACACTCTAATCTCCCCAGTGTTTCTACTACTTAGAATTGGATATATGATGTAATTCATAAAATGATATGTTCAAGACAGTCAAACAATATTTTGTGCAACTCAAGTAGTTTTAATCATAAACTACTTTATAGTGCTTTTCTTGACTGACACCAAACTGTTCATTATATTCTGTTTTATATCCATACGGTGCAGCTGTATCACTGTTATTCTGCTGCTGGTTTTGGCTCGATGTGAAAAATGTCAGTTCATTTTCTGTTATCAATCGATTCATCAATCAACCTTTATTTGTTAAAACACTAAACCACTTCCAAATGCATCTCAAAGTGCTTTGCTTTGGCCTTTTAGAGTGAAAAGGAACGACGACAGACTGAACTAGGAAAACCTGACACCTTCCAGCATGCAATGAGTTCTGGAATGAATGGAGCCGCCCCTCAAGCCTTTCCATATGGGGCAAGGCGCAGAGGGCCCGGGCGGGCTTCGAACCCCAGACTCCCGGGTAATAGCCATGCGCGCTTAACCAAGTAGCCAGGGCGCATGATCAATTGGAGGCATTGTGACAGGACCGCCACCCTCACATCTCTCCCCCTCTTTTTACAAGCACGTCCTCGTGCTCCGCGCAGGCTGCCACACAAATGAGGAATCCATGGACCCACCCGAAGTGCTACATGGATCCTGCCGACAACGCCAGACTGTGGCAAGGCGCAGAGGGCCCGGTCGAAGGCCTTAAAATGTTTTTTTGTTTTTTTTAAAGCAAAGATACATTGCCGAGACAGAAAGAGTTGCCTTTGTAAATGGCTTAGAAGTGGAGATGATACTAAGGATTGGTTAAAAAATAAATGTTTAAAAAAATAAAGTTTGACTATAATTCTGAAGGCATTTACGAACCATTACACTGCGTCACAGCAGCATGCTTTATCACCACATATAAATTGTCAACCCAGGTGAAACACTGCTTCACATCTGGAGTCAAAATCAGAAGAAGCAGCTATGAAAAGTCAATGCAGCCAACACGAACAGTAGACAACAACAACAAGGGTGCTTTCACATCACAGTCTGGTTTGTTGGTAGTCTGCTTTTAGTCTCTTGACTGCCACCCTCTGGAAGTAGTGTGATTAACACCGGCTCATTCGGCTGCTGAGGTGTTGTTTTGAAGCCAATTGACAGCAGAAGTGTGGTTTAAAAACTGTTTTTTTAAAAGCAAAATTTTACATGTGGCCCAGTGTGTTGCTTGTGATGAATGTTATATTTTAAATGCAACTATATACATTAGAATTAATGGGCTGTAGAACTAGTTGAGCAAAAGGAATTTTATAAAACTGACTTGGACATCATTTTAGGACCCAAAAGTAGAACATGCACGTGCAAAGAAGGATGTGTGGCCACCTTAGAGTTCACAAGAAGCTCAGGCTTGCAACTCTGCTGCATGACTGTATTAATAGATGGATGGAGCTTCCGGTTTATAAAAGGAGGCCAAAGAGGAAGCACCAAAGCCTGCATGTATGCTGTGTCATTTGGCCAGCAGGAGCCGCTAAAGTTGACTGCAAAAAGACTAAAAAATGGCTGTTGGCTGACAATAGGGACAATACGGTCATTTGGTACAAAAGGGTAAAAATATTTTTCATCGAAAAACGGAGTTGAAGTTGCCCTTGTCACTTGTCAGGCCATCATTGTAAATAAAAATCTGTTCTTAATTAATTAATTAATTAATCTTAAATAAAGTTTTTATCTTTTTTCTTCTTGAATAATATCACTTTTAGAAATGAAATACCTTCAGTGCCACAGAGCACCAACTGCCACTGAGGTGATTAGGAACTTGGAACAAAGATCCACAGTGAACACATCTCTTCAGCAAACACCCAGTTTCCATCTTTTTTAACATGAGTTTTAGAGAGGAAATTTCAAACTACTTCCAAAAAGAAACACCACATAAATCTTTCCACAGCCCTCAGTGGAACAACTGGGTGTAGTCTTGTCTTGGCTATGGCCAAGGTCTGCTCCATATGTAAAGTGTCCTAGGATGACTTTCTTACAATAGCGCCCTAAAATCAAAATCATGTCAATAGCACAATCCATGCAGGTCACACACTTCAAGTGCTTCAATCAGCTCTACACACTGGGTCCCTCACCTCCATGTGTGTTGCCAAACCAGGGGTGACGCTGACGGGACCGAAACCCATGCTGTTCTCCCAGATGCTGTGAGAGTTCATCTAGAAGAGAGAGATTGACACAGAGGAAAAATCACTTTGAATGTTTGGAAAAGGAAACCAAGCTTTTGCAACAACGGATCAAACATAAAAATATCTCTGCAGAATTCAAAGTGACTGATAATAATAATAATAATAATAATAATAATAATAATAATAATGATAATAATAATAATAATAATGTAGCGTCCCCTCCCTACACAGGCTCGGAGAGGTTAGTCAGTTTCCTGGCTTTATTTTGTAAACTGGAACACAGGCTACTGTGGGCCGAAGCCAACGCCAAAGCAACAGCAAAAAAGAAAACCCGCTTCTCTCACGCACTCACTGTCTGTCCCACGCTCTTAGCAAAGTACCACACAAGCACTTCCGCACCAGCTCCCGCCGACATCCCCCCCTAGAGAATAGAACATAAACACAACAATAATTCACCCAACCGCTTGTTATGACGTGCGCCCAATGCGCGAAATAATACCAGCAGACGAAAGTTAAGTTTACCCATATTTATTGTGCCGATTTATTTTCGGAGATCACGGCCACACTTCGAAATACCGTCCACCATCTTCAACAATAAGTCAAACGTTGCAGTAACAAAAATAACAAACTGAAAGCTGATCAACGTAACACACTGGGTTTCCAATTAGCAGCAACACCTGCTGCCAGGTACAGCTGGGTTAAATGGTCTTTTGGCTGAACCAAGACTGCCCTCTAGTGGCTTGGCGCATAAACAGGAAAACCAAATAAAAACTATGGCTCAGTCCCGAATAATAATAAATATGGCTCTTACTACTACTACGACTACTACAACTACTACTACTACTACCACCACCACCACCACCACCACCACCACCACACCACTACTACTACTACTACTACTACTACTAATAATAATAATAATAATAATAATAATAATAATAATAATAATAATAATAATAATAATAATAATAATAATAATAATAATAATAATAATAATAGGCGACACGGTGGCGCAGTGGTTAGCGCTGCCGCCTCACAGCAAGAAGGTCGTGGGTTCGATTCCGGGGCCCGGGCCTGTGACCTTTCTGTGTGGAGTTTGCATGTTCTCCCTGTGTCTGCGTGGGTTCTCTCCGGGTTCTCCGGCTTCCTCCCACACTCCAAAAACATGCATGTGAGGTCAATTGAATATTCTAAATTGTCCGTAGGTGTGCATGTGAGTGTGAATGGTTGTCTGTCTCTATGTGGCCCTGTGATGAACTGGCGACTTGTCCAGGGTGTAGCCTGCCTTCGCCCTAAGACAGCTGGGATTGGCTCCAGCAGACCCCCGTGACCCTGAATTGGAATAAGTGGGTATAGAAGATGAATGAATAATAATAATAATAATAGTCCAACAAAGTTAGTGTTTTATAATAGCGTTTGTAATATTGTGTTCTTGTTTATTTATTTATTTTGGTGGGGGATCTTTGATTCTTTGGATGTATGTCTGCATTTGTGAATAAAAACATAATTTCTTTGAAAATAGGTGATTTAGCAGCGGTTTTCAAAGTGTCAGGCAAGCCTCCCTCCAGGGGGCGCCAGAGAACTTCATTGGGGGAGGAGCGGCGTGAGATCAAATAAACACTGGGAAAAAAAAAGAAGAAATACCACAGCATAAAAATAGCATCTGTAAAAAAAAAAACTGCAAATGTCAATATTGCTGTTAACCGTTCCTGCTTTTGTTCCGGACCGTGGTCGGGAGACACAGGGGAGATTCGTCTTCTCCAGGGCCGAAGTACCGGAGCTTCCTTCGGGGTTAACTCCCATAAACAAACTCTGACCTCCACACTTTTTGTTGAAGCGGCGGCACACACAAAAAGGAAGAGGACGTGTTGCTGAAGAGACGGGGGTTTATTGACTGACTGCACCGTTAATCGCTCGCTACCTGTCCCGGTCGCCGTTTTTCATTCATTCGCTCAGCCGCGCTGTCTTCTTCTTCTCCTTGCAAAATAAGAGTGCATCAGTCAGTTATCCAGTTTTGGGGGTTGATATGTGTATATATGCTGATGCACAGGACGGGTGATGGCGCCCACTGCTCTGGGGAAAACACTGTTCCTCAATGTGTTAGTCTTGGTTTTGAAGGCCCTGGACCTGGTTCCTGGGCCACAAAGCTAATACCTGCCATCTGGTGGAGAAGAAGCCTCATCAGTAGCCACCACCTTGTCTCTGGATAAACTGAAGGCGCTGTGTCTTCATGATCCCACATGGTTCTGGTCATAAGGCCTCCTGCAGCATTGTCATTAAATGATCTGTTATTGTGTTGACCTACTGCATGTGTACCTGACCGAGAAATGAGGATCCCTTCTCATTTCAGTAGTTGCCGATTACTTGGATTGCAGAGTGAATAATAAGTCTGGAGATGAGCTTTCCACTGTTTTAGTAGATAAAACTCCTGAACGCGTCTAAGCTCTTCCAACAGAAGGTGGCAGTATTGAAGAAGTAATCATCCATTTGTCTCTTTGCTGAAGACTTCACTAAAGTTACTAAATGTATAAGTTGATGTACCACGTACAGTTTGGTAATTATTTTCTGTAGATCACCAAGACCAACTTATCTCATGTGTGCATTTGACGCAGACACATCTACTGAACAAACCTAACACTGTGCTCGTGGTGACAATGCCACAACATTGACGGTGTTGTTTTTCTTTGCCCTTGATGAACACGGATGTTCCTTCAGTTCATTGTTTGCTCGGCACTTTGCTTGAGGCCTGATGCTGATGACAGTTTGTTTTTCCACACCCTGAGCAAAGGCAGTTTTTGTCAGTTTCTTTGCCTTCTGAATATCAAGAATGAATATTATAAGGTCGTGTATTTCGGTAAAAGTCAGTGGAAACCTGTTGGTGGCTGAAGTTTTTGTCATTTTTGTTTCCTCCTTAATACTATGATCACTGTTGTACAGCACAGCTTCAAGAGTGCCACACATGAGCTGAACACAGGAAAAGAATGTAAAGGTCATCCATGTACAACATCCATGATAACTTAAATGACAACTTGTTTGTTTTTTTCCATTGTGAAAGGCCTAATAGCCTCGTAGGATATTTTATTTAACACCGTATCTATGGCCACTTAGTTAGCCCCACCCTGACATTAAGGCCACAGTGGAGCCAGAAGGTCTGATGATCAGCCTGCACGTGGTTGTCATTCTTTCTCAGGGATAGAAATGAATCATTTAATTTTCAAAAGCTTTTTCAACTCTTACTCATCCTTTGATTACTCTTACACTCCAGCACAGTTCTCAGTGTTGGTTTCAGTTTTCGGGGAAAAAAACGTATAACTTATGGGGAAAAGCCAGGGGAACTTGAACTACTCTGTATGAACAAAGGACAATGAGTCTGTGTGTGACTAACCCTCCTGTCACGAACAATGACTGCTCAGGTGTCGGACAATATGATGACGTAATGGCAAAAACCCCCCGACAGCTGCTGTTGGAGCCAGATAGGTGTCCTTATCTACATTATATGGATCTATAAAAGTCAAAAAGCAAACAACTTACGTACAACATGAGGCCATAAAAGCAAATGTCATCATTGATTTTCCATACCAGCTTCTTCCTGAGCTCAGGGTGATGGAGGTCTGCTGGAGCCTCTCCCAGCTGTCCTAGGGTGAAGGCAGGGTGACACCCTGGACAAGTCACCAGTTCATTGCAGAGCCACATAGAGACTAACAACCATTCACACTCACACGCTTGCTGCTCTGTGCTGTAGCTGGATGGTGTGATGGGTTCAAAAGATGATTTGAATTGAAGATTGAGATCCAAAAGATTGTTTAAAAGAAAAAAATCAAATTCACTTACACAACAAAAACAAAAACAAAAAAAAAAGAAACATTCAGTGTACAAACAAAGGTGTACAGAAACACTTAACAGAAAATGTCAACCCTGGAAGAGCGACTCTACTGACTGAACTCAGCTCACACTGTCTCAATCCCTGACACTAAACACAGCTAATTAGGCACACATTTGTATATAAATACATTTATCAAGCACCATATAGTAATATTAGTCCTGCAGCACATCATCAATCACTCACAGAGGTTCTGCAGGAAAAACAGGAAAGCACTCATGATTCCAGGCAGAGGTCAATAAAAACAAGGAAGAGACAGTGCTCACTCAAACAGAGGGCACTGTCATTAAGGTGCTGAGTGTGTGCTCACTCAAACAAAGGGAACCATCCTGTCCTCCAACACATTGGCAAAAAGTGGAGTTTGTCCAAGTGGGTTTCTTTCCTTCTATTTCCTTATCACACTCTCAGGACGCCAACTACTCGTACTGGCCGAATCTTAAAGGTCCAGTGTGTCAAAATTTCTCAGGAAGCCTGGTATTTATGGTAGCCCACCTGATGGCATGTTTCCTATTTAGTGCACTGTCAGGCGGCCTTCCTCAAATACCAGGATTCCTTAGAAAATGGAGGAGGGAGATGGCAGCTAACTAGGAGCAAGGTCCTTATTGCATATTCTTAGATGTATATAAGACCAACCACGACCACGACCCCTCCCTACAAACAAATAATAAGCAATCAGACAGGAGTTAATCCC
This sequence comes from Thamnaconus septentrionalis, assembly GCA_009823395.1. Lineage (NCBI taxonomy): Eukaryota > Metazoa > Chordata > Actinopteri > Tetraodontiformes > Monacanthidae > Thamnaconus > Thamnaconus septentrionalis. The sequence continues at coordinate 32,432,108 of CM020501.1, read as the reverse complement.
ATTTAAACATGGTGGTGCCAGGAGCTGCGTTCTCTCTGGGGAGCTCACCTGGAGACTTCAACTGAGACTGCTCCTCTGACCAAACTACCACTAATCCATGCTGGCTTCATTTCTTGCTTGATCAACATCCAGGAAGGATGTTTATTCAATAGTATAAAGACTTTGTCCACAACATTTGTAAAAACAAATTGAAAATAACATAAAAATAAGATAAAAAAATATAAAAAATACATACACAAAATAATTACATGATATGTACGATCATATGATTACATACGTGCCAGGTGAAGCTCGATAGGATAATCAAAGAAGCGTAGCTTTGCTGCTGATCATGTGTAGCACCGACCGACTGCAGAGGGTGGATTTAAAAACAATGTACAGGGAAAGCAGTAAGAAACTGCTAGCAACCAAAGAAAACAGGCTGCAACCTAAATGTAAATATTTCGAGTGAAGATGGAAACCTGCCATTATATTTTTTCTCAATATATTCAAACAGACATTCTTATAGGTCAAGGCAACATGTCGATACTGACATGGATGCAGTTACGGCTCCATGTGTAAAAACAGACACTGGTATGACAGTGAGCCACCTTTGTGGGGTTTTGTGTGAATACAAAGGCGACAGGCTGACTCACCATTGGTGTGCATGTTCTCTGAAGTGAATCTCTGTGACAAGGGCAACTGACTCTGGGTTAAAGTTACTTTCCATTGAGACTTGCTCAATCAGAAAACCAAGAGTTTCCCTCATTTCCTGAGTAACAAAGCCAGGGTTTCCAGAAAACCTGCTTGGTGAAGCAGGCCCCTTTGGCCCCTTTTGCTTTTTCATGTAAGTTCAGAAGTCTAGATGGAAAAGGGGGTCCACGTGCACCCCCAGCTTTTTTATGCCACCTGTTTTTTTTTATCCTCAAAGTGTCATTTTCAAAAAATTCTAGTACCAAGCTGAATTAATGTCTGAAAGGATTAATTTGAACCATTTAGTGCTTCAAACACGGCCCTGATGTTCTATGTGCCGATGGTGGTGGTAGCCCTGGTTGAAAGGATGGTGTTTGGCAGAGTGGCTTCCAGGTGATTCCCGCTTTCACCACCCTGCATCATAGATCCTTCTAACAGAGGACCATCCTTCCTCCCAGGGCCGGGATATCTTGGTTTACTCCTCTTGGCGTATCTCTAACGTGTTGTTTTACAGGTTGAGGTTGTTAGCCATACGCCCAACCCCCAACCTGGAGGACCAGGTGCTGCCTTTGTCAAACCTCTATCCTGAAACCTGGCCGGCATGGTTGAACCTGACAGGGGTATGATGCCTGCCGGTATAGCTTCCAGGGTCATGGAGGCACTCAAGCTCTCCACCACGACAAGGTAGCAACACATGGGAGAAGAAACAAGTGGTTGCCTGAAAAACATTTGGAGCAACAAATCATACGCCAAGACATTCTTCTGTCTTAAGGTTGTCACAGAGGCACTTGACTGGTTGCTTATCAATGTTTTCCTGGAGGAGGAGAAACCAGACATCCCACATGAGACCCTCATCAACCTTCATGTATGACTAAGCACGGATGACATCTGTTGATGCAGTAAGAGTCAAGATGCTGCAAAAAATGGTAGGCGCTGAGAAAGTTCTGGACCGTAAATCAAAAGTAGACTGGAATTGTCTAGTAGTTAGAATTGTACAGGCAAGTGTGGTCTTTTCTCCATCAAAAGTTATCTCTTGACCATTTCAGTTTATTGGTGTTTGGGTTCATGCACTATATGACAAAATTAGGCCTTCATGACAGTAACTCAGCTGAGTGCCTGGCATATTCTGAAAATAGACACTTCAAGGAATTAAAAAACACATAGCGCGTTACGGATTGAATTTAACTAACTGCGATAAATGCTTTAACGCTGACAGCCTAATTATTTCATCACAATCTTGCGTTTAAAAAAAAAGAAAAAAAGAGGAACTTGTACTAAGATAAGAATTTCAGGAAGTGAAACTCACACAAACGCACGTCGTCGCAGACTGAAGTTCATTTTGGGTTTTTTTGTTTTTTTTCCAACAAGTTTTGGTCTTTGATAAACCTGACAGTTTTATGTCTGATCTATATTACCATACATGTTTGAAAAAGCTCGCAACACAACAGCATCAACAGCAAATTGGACAGAAATTTGGACAGTACCACATTATCGACATAATGACAGAAATGTGTTTAACAAGAGGTGTCACGATCCTGATTATGAACCTCCAGCTTAGCATAGATTGTTGACAGATCGCTCTGGTCTGCAGGTCGTGTTGGACGTGGTGAAGGTCGTTCCTGAAGAGATGGAAAAATGAACCAGAGAGATGGACAGGTGTTAGTATTTCATGTTTGTAGTGTGGACTTTGCAAAACAGAACACAGTTTTTCAACCAAGAGAGTCTTTAAATGCTACTGGTACAATTCATCCATGTGACAAGAGAGAATGAAGACCCGAGACTGAAATGTCAGACATAGGTATTATAAAGAATGGTCCAAATTTGCAAACACAAGAATAGCAGTGCATGCATCCACATGAAAATGAAAACTGCAAGAACACTTGGGCTAAAAAAAAACATGAAAAAGCACAGAAAGTCAAACACAAGACACAGGAGCAACCTTCAAAACACATGAAAGCCTCATCATGCAGGTCACTGCTCACTGTGCAAATCAACTGAAGTACAGGAAGAAATGGGACCTTGTTGTAACACAGTTGACTGCCACTGGTGGTTTAGCAACAGTCACGGTTAAGACAAGCTTACAATAGCCCCTCACACACAGACAGCCCAACGCGGCTTTCAAACCCCACCTCACTGTTTGAATGCAGCTGAGGCAGGTCGGGGTAGGTGGGGGGGCAGTTGTTAGCGCAGTTAGCTGGCTAAAAGGTAGTATCAGAGGTGTTACCTCTCACCTCGCTGGGCTGTAAGTGTGAAGTTCTGAAGCCACAAGCAGCTGCTGGTCTGAGTGGAGACTGAATTCGACTGTGATATTTTTTTCTTGAAACTTTATTTCAACATCCTGTTAACGTGCGGACGTGACCGCATCGCTGTCTGAAAGGTGTGTGCAGAGCGGCGCCAAGCACTATCACAAAGCAAACATTTGCACAGGAACTGTAGCAGTGTATTGCTGTTACCAACCTGACTTCTGACAAAATGAATCTCACTGTAGTCTGCCTCAGGCTCTTTGCTCTGTGTATCTACAGAGGTCAGAAAAGGGTTAGTGATGCAGGGTTGTATAGCAAGAAGTGTTAGTCTTGAAACCTAAAGATGTCTAAACACAACTTTGAAAAAAGAAACTAGAATTTCCAAATTACCATTAATTCTGTTCATTTTGTTGACAGAACACACAGGATTATATGATGGGTTAGCTGAGCTCAGACTACATTAGTAACTTATTCACCATTTCCTACAATAAAATTACCGTTAGTGTCGGTTAGGAGGAACTTCCCCTCCCCTTTAGTGTTATTCCCCTTCTGAAGATAAAGCTGCATTTTTTTTCTTTTTTCTGCCTTCATTTCTGATTCTTATTTATTCAAGTTACAAATGTTGATGCCTCTGTTCATTCGCTGTTATTCTGACGACCTGATAATAAGTCAATTCAGTTGTTTCAGTTAAAGTTAGCTCTCCCTTTGCATCAATGCTATTTGTGGCATCTTTGGTATTTAGTAGTCTCATAATATCTCACTTGTTTTGCAAAATTGTTGTTTTTGCTTTACAATGTCAGACAATCTGTGGATGTATCACTGTCAGTGTCACTGAAATGCAGTGGAACTTTTTTGTGCAAATTGGGCAATTAATACTGCACTGCCAAAAAAATTATAACACCTATATTTACAATTCACTTTTTGCTGAGTTCTGTCCTCCGCTTTCACTTCAGCTTCATTCACATTTGCGATTTTGGTTAAAGATGTTCCAAAGTAAATCATATCAAATATCTGGACTCATGGTTCAGAAATGTCAGAGGGAACCAGACCGACAGCAAACTGCATTTCAGTGGTGGAGTAAAGTGAACAAAGTGCTCATATGGGAGCCAAGCGATAGGACTTTGGATCATTTGGATCAGTGACTTAAAAACGAAGAGTGATATTTGACAGTCATCACCAGGAGAAGGAGAATGTGCTACTATTGAAACTACAACTGACTTACAACAAATTACTTCAAACAAGTTTTCCACCATGTTCATGTATTTTTGGAAAACTAAAGCAAGTTGTTCATGCAAACAATAAGGAAAAAAGATGTCCTACTCCTGTACTGCTTTATTACTATTTACTAGAGTAAATTGTCAAAATAATTCCTAAAAGTATCACTAACATCTGCACAGTTTTTACGTGTGATAACCACTGTAGTTCACTGGCAAGCTCGGGAGAGGGAGTGCTACAATCTAAAAGCTGAGCACCTCGATGACAGAAATTTAAACACTGCACCTTCACTGCACCTTCATCATATTCCTGGTGGGTCATTTTGGCAAAGTAAAGTAAAGGCAGAGCTTGTTATAATTTTGACGCTTTGAATAAAAATGCAGTGAAAACATTTCAATGACCCTAATTTGACCTGAAACCAGTTTAACTGCTGTGATAAGGCACACACGCACGCGCACACACACACACTGACACGTAGGCTACACCCAAAACCACTAGACAGGATCACAGTTTGTAGACGCAAGGAGTTTGTAAGAACATAGAGACGAGTGACTCAGAGGTCAATGTCTCGCCTGAAAGGCAACACCACAGCATCAAATGTCAAACTTTTCAACCTTCAACACTGAAAAGTTCTCTTGAGTACATTTGCATCACTGAATTAAAAAGATGAATAATAATTTGCCAGCCATCATCAGGAGTCTGAGAATGTGAGATTATTTAAACAACAATTGACACACAACAAAATCCACTGATACAATTTTTCTACGATGTTCTTGCCTTTAGTTGACAAGCCAGCTTAAAGTGAAAGTTTCATGCAAAAATAATATGAGAAACATTCAATACTCTTACTCCTTTATTCCTATTTACTACAATTAATTGAAAGCCTGCTTGAGTTAGTAGAGACTGACTGTTGCTGAGGATTTGTTTCGCCAGCTTCAACGAGATAACACTAACGACTAAAGCCTTCGGTTTTTCCTCCCCGCTGTCAAGTATGGAAAGTACCGAATGAACAACACCAGCCTGCAGCGATGAGCAAAATGGATTCCATGTATCACTATCATTCCATTGTTGTGGTGTAGGATGATACTGGCTGCCCAGATGGTGAAAAAATCCAGACATTCAACAAGCATCTTGGCTCTGAGCAGAGCTGTGAGCAATGTCTAGTGAATTACTGTGACGTAGGCCTGGTCACATTTTGAGATTTTCAAATTTTGCTGAAAAACTTTGGAGGGTATTAAAGGTTCAGTGTGTAATATTTGAAGACTTTGAAAAAGAAACATCAAGCAGTTATATTTTAGATTGCAGAGCCTTTCACTGCCCCCCTCCTCTCCTCGTCAACCTTCTTCTTCTTTGGTTCATTTGCAGACGCCAGCAGTCACCATAATTATGAAACGCACAGGCAGCTGGATTGTCCACACCAGGCTTCCTTAGAAAAATGCTGGTACAAGATCGCAGCTAACTAAGAGCAAGACCCTTGCTAGATGTATATTCTTATACATTTGTAAGAGAAGGAATACAAATGACTTTTGTTGTGTTACACTATTTATTTGTAGGCATTATATGAGGCTTTGACCAATGTAAAAATCATCAATCAAGCCAAATATTACACACTGGACCTTCAATAATTATTGTATCAAATATTATATTTCATCATGTAGTCTGTGTCAGGAAACAAATGTTGTGTTGTAGAAATACCTGCCTTCTGTGCTCTGGCATTTCTTGCAACACTTCCATTTGATGACAAATCCAGCCAGTACGGCAAGTACAAGTACAAGTATGACCCCAAAGGTGATGCCAACTGTGGTCCCAACTGTTGTCACACAAACACAAAAATATATATGTATTTATTTTCCTTTTCTGTTCTCTTTTGTTCAATGTGTGTTCTGTCATATCTGAATTTACACTATGCCACAAACATGGAAGCTCTCCTTGGTTTGGCTGCATAATAAATCTGCCTAAGGTTACCAATAAACTTTGACTTCGACTTTCTTCATTGTCATCACAAAAGGAAACACAGCAGTGATTTCTAATACAAAAAAGTCCCCTGAACCACCTGAACTTGAAGAAAACTTCATGATAACTTCATTCATTAACACAGAGCAGTGACAAGAGGTTTAACACACACAAAAAATGCATTTTGTTCGATTGTAGTTGTTTGAATTCTTGTCTCCATTATCAAGATGCAGCAGAGAAAAGAGGTTTAATGCTCATGACAACTTACCATTTGTCTGGTTGGTGTTTTCATCCTCTGAGTTCTTGTCTTCACTGCACAGTGCAGTCACAATGACTTCCAGAGATTTCACCTCAGCAGAGGTAGCAGCCTCACACTTGTAAGAGGAGCTGAACTCCTGCGTGATAATAGTGAGAGGCAGAGACAGTGAGGAGCTGCTTTGCTTCACTTTCTCCTCGTCTTTGGACCACCAGATTGTCGTTCCTGCAGGTTTCTCCACCACACACAGCAGGGTGCAGCTCTCAGTGGTATCATTCACTCTGACCACTGGAAGAATCGAGATAGACTCTGTGGAAAAAAAAACAAAACTAACAGATCAACAGAACAGACATAGACGTATATGTGCAGTTGACTTTCACTCCACATGCAGCTGAAGAACATGAAGCACATGATGATCTAAAGCAAGCTGTTCTTAATTTTGATTTTAACTGCTCCCAAATTCAGAATGAAAAATCTTCAAAAGGATCCAGTGCAGCGTCAGTGAATGGACACAGTCAGTGACGATAGCCAATCAGATCTGGAGTCTGTGACACCAAGACCAGCAAGAAGGTCTTACACTGAACTGGACATGTTCGCGTCCTGTGATTGGATGAGCACTGAGAGCAGATTCAGAAGATTTAGTTGCCAAATCATCTGCAATTTACACTGTAAATAACTTGGTATATTGAAGCAGCAGCAGTGCCAAATGCTGAGTTGTCTTTCTGCTGCATTTTCTCAACACAAATAAATTAATAAGATTTTTCATTGTCGTCTTATTGGTCACTGAATAAAACAATAGAAAGTTTATTGGACACGCTTTTTTAAGCTCACATAGCGAACTGTTGGTGGACTGATCAAAACTGTGTTGACTAATGTCTTAAAACTGCCTTTTATTTGTACATTTTAACAGCATCGCTGATCTTAGTTTCCAACTCTGAAGTGTGAGTGTGAGCTTATTGATTAGAAATGCTTTGAAAAGTGTTGCTCAACTCAGTCATGTTGTATTGATGGTAATATGAGGGGTATTCATTTAGGCAGTAGTGGCGGTTGCATCTTTATTACTGCCAGTTTGGATGCAGCTGATGGTTGTCACCTCAGGTTGAAGGGAGAAGGGGAAGGTCCCCTCAGTTTTATTAACCCCTCAGGATTAATTAAGTCTATGAAAAATTGGAAATTATTGTTGACCAAGTTCCTGCTCTTTATTTGGAACTAATCTAAATTAAATGTTTAGAAAATGTAATTGTGACGAAATGAACTGGGGTTGTAATATAGAATGCAATTAAATGAGATGTTAACCATTTTTATCACTAAAGTTCACTGTAATAATAATTATAATCGTAATCGACCTACACAGCATGCATGTAAAGCTACTCTCACACCAATACACCAGACTTTGGACTTCCTCATCATTTAACTACCAAGGGGAAGAAGAGCCTGCAGTTCCAGGTCAAACTGGAGCAGAGCTCCGTCCTCACAGGTAAAACCTGGGTGTCGCCGTTGGTACAACATTTCGTTTTGTACTATGTGTGGGCATAGATTCACAAACATGCACTGACATGCACAACACGCAGAGATGACTTGTGACAAGATTCTCTATTGCAGATGAAATAACACAACTTGAGCATCACATGCTGATTTTAAAACACGTATTTCCCCTTTAAAACACGTGCGAGAAGCGTTGCTAACCTCACACTATTATGCAAAACAGGAAATGTTGCAAATGACCACTCATCATCACGTGCCACATCACTTAGTTCCCAGTTCGTTTCCACAGCAGACAGGAAGAAACACAAATTTTTCTTCTGAGCCGCTAATTAAACGTATTCCCCTTTTGGGAAGGTCCAAAGGTCAAAAGAGAAGCAACAATGATCAAGAAAATACATGGAGTGAAGGATTTGCGGGGCTCCATTCTAATAACTAATTGTATTTTGAAGTGAAATAAGTAAAAAAAATGTACAATGTGTTGTTTCTTAAAGTATTTAATTCTGAGATAATATTGGCAAGATGACTGATTAGCCTATGTGGTTATTTTTCACATAATGTTAAATATTTCCTGATATGAAGCAAATAAAAATGGGACTTCTATGCATCATATGTGATATATAGCCAATACAATCCACTGCAAAGATATGAAAAAAATCAACTATGCCTGAGTCAACAGAGAAAATTAATGCAGGTCGTGTTTGATCCATGTGCAATCTAAGCAGACCTAATTTAATTAAAACATACATAAATAAATTAACTTAAAACCTCACCTTTCAAAATTAAAAGTTTTGCTGAAGCACTCAGTATACATTTAGAAATTCCACCACTTAAAAATAAATACGATAGCACGCTAATATTTGCTACGTAAATCTATTCTCTTCTAAAATAATGTGAAAGAAGCTTAAAAAGTTATGTCAAGTGGTTAAAAAAGACAAAACAAAAACACCTCATGTAGTATTTGTTAGTAGTATCCCTGCTAATGTTTTTAAAGAGGGACTGAGGTCTCGAGAATGAGACCCCCTAGTGGCCTCGTGCACTTCTGTTTTGTTTCATGAATTTTTCGTTTTTCTTTTTGTGTTTTTTGTATTCCAGCTTTTTTCTTTCATGTTTGATTGACGGATCTATGAGGGATTCTACTGAATGAGTGCCTTTTCTGTCCACGGGACATTACATGTACAATATAGATAAAAAGTAATTGTGAAATACATTTTATTATTAAGCAAAAGGTCCCGCATATCAATTCAAATCCACATTTCAGAAATATTTCTGGCTTGTAACTTGGCTGCATTTATGTCAATGATCTTTGAATAAATAAAGTTTTTACATAAAATAGAAAGACAAACAGCCATTCACATTCACTACAGCCAATTTCTTATCCTCACATGCCTGTTTTGAACTGTGGGAGGAAGTCGGGGTGCCCAGAGAGAAAGACACTGCGACTACACTGCACACAGAAGGCACCAAGTCTGGGTATTGAAGGTCAAGGTGAAAAGACAAAGATTCACTTTGAACTTGGGTTGTCAATTATCAATCAATGCATCAATTGATTAAATCATTGATTATATTGATTTAATATGTTCATTAATTCTGACTTCATTAATTGATAACTGTATTAATCAGTTACTGATTAAATGATAGCCGATGTTTTCTCTGAGAATGTCAACTTATCGTCATGAGATCTCGTTGTGGTCTGCAGCTGTTTTCCTGTTTCCGCTCCTGCCTTCCTCCGTTTGTTGCCTCGCCCTCCCTTCCTTCCTCCCCCTGTCTGGCAGCTGGCCTGGGAGAGATCAACAACCTTAACGGCTGCAACTGCTTCCAACACTCACCTGCCACTGGTCCACCTGACTGCCTTCCACCCACTATCACCTGTATTTCAACCTGCTCTGATCAACCAACCACTGCACAATGCATTCTTTAAGACCAACTGGGTGAAATTGGATATTTCTCCATGGCACAGCTGGCATTATCTCACAGTACACTAGTGTGCCGCGGCACAGTGGGTGACAAACACTGGGCCAGGGTGACCATACTCTGAAAAACAAAGAAGGTAGCTTCATTTGTGAGAGACAAAAGGTGGCAGCTTTGGAGACAGCACACAGTGGGGTCCATCACTCACAACCACAAGGACAAAATGACAGGGAAATGACCTCATCTGGAAAACTAATTTACATTTCTGCTTTACATGCGAGCACAGCACAAGATGGCAGTGCATCTTTTTTTGGTTTTGAACTAAGAACAGGATTCATCCGGTTCATTTGTGTCGTCACACATGTATCTGTGACTGAGCACTGTGACAGGTACCACAGAATAATGCCAGTGGCCCAGTGCAGTGCTCTATGATGAAGGTTAGATTTTAAATGCAACTGTATGTGTGTAGTGGTTTGTCATGCAGCAGTGCGATGTGGGAGTCTCTGTTTATTACCAGGAGGTTTATTATTAGGAGTAAGTTTATTACAAAAGAAGTGTAGCATCAGTCAAGCACCCAGGTTTACCTGAGGGAGGTCTAGTAGGCAATGTGGGCACCTCCAGCTACAGCTCCAGCCCCACAGATACAGTACACACAGATCTCATGAATAGATGGAAACCCTATTAAGGGAGCAAACGTCACTGTTCCAGAATGAATGGAGTCATGTCTGCTTCCTAATAGGGGAGTAACCCAGTTATGTTGGCCCTTCTGCTTCCTCTGAAGGGAGGTAGCCCATTAACACAGACTGCATAGTGAACTGCATGTTCATCCTGTTCTCCTATTACAGAGGATCATGGTGCACTGGCACAGGATGTTTCAGACACTACATTTGCATTAGAATTAATGGGCTGTAGAACGAGTTGATCAAAAGGAATTTTATAAAATCAACCTGGACAAAATGTTAGGAAGAAAAAGTAGAACATGCACAGGCAAATATGGTCACCATAGAGTTCACAAAGATGCTCAGGCTTAGAACTCTGCTGCATGACTGTATTAATAGATGAATGGAGCTTCTGGTTTCAATAGGGACAATACGGTCATTTTGTACAAAAGGGTAAAAATATTTTTAATTGTCTAAATTGCAAGAAAAAATGCATATAGGCTCTGATGTCTATTTTGTCCCATTTGGTCTAATGTGGAGTCAACATGGTCGTAGCAGTGGGTGCAGCTGAAGTTCAGTATAATTAGTTGTCAGTGCAATACATGGTGCACTGCTTCATCATTTTTGACAGGTACAATCAATTGTAACATGACATAGGTTGTTAAAACTGTTACTTACCAAACACTGTGAGTTTATAAACTGCAGTAACTCCTTCCTCTGCATTAACAGTATAAATTCCTGAGTCACTAGTGTGTAGCCCAGTGATGTTAAAGATTCCAGTTGTGTTGCTCCAGTGAACTTTATCCTTCCAAGACTTCACCTGTATTACAGCTTTCCTCTCTGTCACTGAGGCAATAACTATTCTCTCATAGATCAAAAATCCATTCTGAAACACAGGCTGTGGAAAGGTTATGGATCCTCCCTCAATGCCAGTTAGGTTCTTCTCTGTCTCAGCATTTGAAGAAATGATCACTGCAAAAATAGACAAAAAAAACCAGATGAAGACATACAAAAACTCAACTGTTATTTAAAAAATAACTATATGTTATACGACTTAAGCCTTTGCAAACCGTTTATTAAATATATGATGTAGTAGATCACTGTCAGAAACATTTTAATGGGCTGTATAAAGACTGGACAAGCAATGCAACAGTGGAGCTGCTGAAGCTGTTCACATTTTTAAAGAAACAAAAAAGATTACTATATTATTATACCATTCTTAGACAAACATAACGTCACTAATTCAATGTATCACTCAGTTTCACAACTGAATGTTCAATATTGTTACACGAATATGTTCACCAACGATAAGCCTATGAGTAACTATAAACCTATGAAGCAAGCCATGAATCTTTTTATGCACTGTTACCTTATGATAACTACTAAGTATCATTTTGTTTCAATATTTCTGAAAAAATATTGTTCCCTATGATAACAAATGCATTTATTTTGTTAACTTTTGGTTGCTAATGAAGTCAACAATCTAAATCACTACATCCTCTCCTAAAATGATGGACTCCTTCATTAGAAAGAATCAATCAAAAGGCAGCGGACGGACGTTTTTAAAAATGACTCCAACACTGAAGCATCAAGTTAAATGGATGTTTCTGGGACTTGGTGGGCCTGCATTATTTTGTAATTGTTAATATCTAAAGAAAAAACATTGAGAAAGCAGTTTGGAAAAACGACAGTCTACGGTCTTCACAAGCTCAAGTGAACACAACAAATCTTTGAAATTAATTTCGGTCAACTTCCTGCAATAAACAAGGTTTGCTTGGTTGAGCTCCTAGTTTGAGCTTCACAAACCTCATTTTTAGAAAGAGAAAAATGTGTTTGTATAACTCAGCCTGAAGAGGCTCTTGGCTCTCCCCTGCCTGCTCCATTCCTTTCTGACTGGTCAGTTGCTCACTGCCACTGCTGGCTAGCAGAGACACTGGCCACCTGCGCCCATGTAGAGAAGCTTTGCCCACATTTAGAAAAAAAGAAAGAAAGAAAAACAGTCGGCAGAAGCGATAATGAGGTTGGCATGACGTAGAAAAAACCTGAACTGCTTGTTTGAGTGCCGTCACACGGACAAGGTCATCTAAAAACAGGTAAGTTATTATTTTTCATACTTGTTGTGTTAGTTGTCCCCAGACTGCAGCCCTGGACAAGAGAGTCACATGCACTCACATGATTCAGAAACCAGGAGAATAACACACACACACTGAGCCCATGTGATGCTGCCTTTTACTCTAGATGTTCAATCCGATGTGGATCTGGTCTATAATATTGGTAAATGTATTTCCCTTCATGTATGATATGCAACATAATTAGTGCATGTTACTGCATCATTAGCATCTATTCACTGCTATTCAATGAGGAGAGTAGAACTAAGCTAACTGGTTTATCTGCTTGTAATGTTGTGAGTGGTAGTAGTACAATAAAACAGTACAATTAAACTAATTTAGCTTTCCTACCCATTAATATATAGTAATATAAATAGATCAAGGGTCTTGCTCCCAGGTAAGGACAGACTTGAGGATTTTTGGCCTGATTCTGAACCCAATTTCTGTCTCAGACGGTCTGAGGGAAGTGGCCTGAACCAGGGTGCGTTTGGCAGTTATTTGTCTGATCCTCATTTACTGCTCCAGAGTGAGTCGGATTGAAATAGAGAAAAGATAAGAACGAGCAGGTGTCAGCGAAGAAGAGATAGTAAAACGAGAAATATTTTTAAATTGTAATCTTGTCATATCCCTACTTGGAATAACTCGCTCCCTTCTGATTGGCCAGTCGCTCACTGCTAGTGCTATCTCTAACTAGCCAGGAAGTTAGCCACGAGTTCTCTTGTTGTTGAGCTTTGCCCACATTTTAGAACTGTGTATTGAGAGTTGTTCACATTGGCTTTGATACCTCTGTTGATCAAACCTGGGTGACTGACTGACTTACTGACTGCTTTGCAATAAGTCGGTGTCTGTGGAGATGCCTCAATCATCTACACATCAGTGCTGCACGACAAACTACAACATGACACACACAGTGGCCATGTGATGTTGCTTTCTCCTGATGGTGTGAATAATATCGTTTATTGGCAATAATTTGTAGCACAATTATCGTCCAGCAAAATTTGTTATCGTGACAGGCCTAAATGATGTAATTGCACATTTCCCAAATATATCATGAATGTTGATCAAGTGTAAATGTGGATCATCATTTAAATATAAAAATATAAAAATATTTAAAGTGCAAACTGTCATAACCACATAACATAGCAAGCCAAATAATCTCTTGTACTTTGTGTCACACACATCTGCTGCTGAAAACATCTATTCATGACATTTTTTACATCATTTTGTGTTCTTTTTAGTCTCTTACAATTTTCAAAGTCTAAATAAAAAAAGGAAATAGAAAATTCAAATCATTTTCCAACCGCTGCATTAAGACAGCTACATCACACAAACGTTGACTGTTGTCATCACACATAAAAAAAAACAACCAAAAAACAAAGCTGAAACGCTTGAGTAATGAAAAATATATAGCAGACAGAAACATAATACTGGCTATGCTTGTCTGTGTGCAAAGTAAAAACAAGTCGGTTACTCAGGGTGCGTTTCTAGTACCGGCTCAGCTCAGGTTGTGTTGACTGACTCTTGCAGCCCTAAATGGCTGTGCATGGTCTCAAGTGTTTTTCTTTAGATGTTTACAGCTATTTGCAGTATTTACTATTTATCAAGCAGCAACGTCTGAAGCAACTCTACTGTCCTTGTTCCACTGAACTATATGGAAACACTGGTGTGGCAAAAACTGGAGTTTCTATCAGCAAAACAGATTTTAGGTCCTATGGCAGATTCAACTAGGAACTACTGTACACAATGTCTGATTTTAAAAGGTGATTGGCAGTACTTGTTGAAGAGACCTCGATTAGCTGTTAAAACCATGCTAGATGCCTTCAAATGTATACCTGGTCCACACACACACACACACACACACAAAGTGAGTAATATAAAGTATACCATTCGAAGGCAGGATAATATCCTGACTACTTCATATTCCCTTGAATGAAGCTCCACAAACACTCTCTCAACAATAGACCACCTGGCAGCAGGAGGAGCGAAGCCACCTGGCTGGATCAATGTGTGTATTGACCAAAGGAGAGGTTTAGAGAGTTTGGTCATTCTGTTTCTGTGTGGATGAGGACCCACACAGTGAAAACCCTCACAATCTCCAACCTGTCTGGAATTGTGTCAAGTGCAAATCCTCAACACCACTGCAACACCACTGAAGACACAGTCTAGTTTTCAGGTTTACAACAGGGAATCAGAGATCATTTATCTCAGAAGATACATTTCAGGACCCAGCACCTCATGAAGCAGCACCAGCAGCAACATCCTCTGCCAAGGTTCTCAGGATGAAATTGTAGCAGCTGGTAGCAACACAAGCAGCTTGCTGCATCATCATTGTGGGATCAATAAAGTACATCTGTCTAACTGAGTTAAAAACTGTCTTGGAATATCAGGAATGTATAAGAAGAGGATCTTGTGTCCTCCACGTCAGCATCTGACATCACATCAACTGTATAATGCGGTCTGATTCCTTATAACTTCATTCAAATCCCCTCTTTGTAAACAGCATCATTTGTGTGGCCACTGGCCAGCCATACAAACCTGCAGTGATACTAAGGTGGACATTAGTTTTTCTACAAAATAATACTCACTCCTCGTGAGAAATGAAATGAGCCATTGTAAGGCAAGTGCGCAACATGGGGTTAACAGCCAGTCATGCATGAAAGAAAGAACAAAAACAAAACTGTATATGAGGAAACCAATATAAATTTGATAAAATACGATATTGGTCATGCTAACCAGATGGAAACTGTTGGAGAAAAAGAGGAAGAAAAAAGGTGGCAATTCAAAAAAAATAAATAATAATAAGAAATAAAATAAAAAAGGAGCGGAGAGAATCTGCTCTCCTCTGCGATTTTCTGCGAGTTGCGACAAATATAAATGTTGACGATCAGGAGTTTATAATCATGCAAGTTGTATGATTATAAACTGCTGATCGGGGCTGGGGAACAGATCTGCAATGCTCTCATTAAAAAACAAAAAAACAACAACACTGAGTTACTTACCGATAAGATGCAAAAGTAAATGCTTGATCCAAACCGCCATAGCTTCATACTGGGGTGGTTTTCTCGAACGAACCGATTCCCACCCCGCCTTTTTGTATTTTACTTAGATGGATTTTTTAAGGATGAAGAATAACGATACGCTAGAAATTTAAGTGTTGCAACTGAACCTCAAGCCAAAGAGGAAGAAGGTTGGAGGCAGGGGGCTGGATGAGGTTTCTCCATCACCATGCTGTCAGTCACGTCAACCCACGGAGCAAAATGTGTTAACAGCCAGTCATGCATGAAAGAAAGAACAAAAACAAAACAGTGTATATTGTGAAAGCAATATAAATTTGATAAAATACGGTGAAATAAAATATTCGTCATGCTAACCAGATGGAAACTGACGAAGAAAGGGAGGAGGAAGAGGAAAAAAGGTGGCAATTCAAAATAAATAAATAAATAATAATTTTTAAAAAAAAATAAGAGCGGAGAGAATCTGCTCTCCTCTGCGATTTTCTGCGAGTTGCGACGAATATGAACGTTGACGATCAGGAGTTTAGAATCATGCAACAGATCTGCAATGCTCTCATGAAAAACAAAACAAAACACTGAGTTACTTACCCATAAGATGCAACAGTAAAAGATTGATCCAACCCCCCATAGCTTCATACTGGGCTGGTTTTTCGCGAACGAAACGATTTCCCCCACTTTTTGTATTTTACTTAAATGTATTTTTTTAAGGATGAAGAGTAACGATACGCTAGAAATTTATTTAATGCACGTGATGTCGGTTTTTCGCTTAAACTCCGGCGAGCTCCATTCTCACGACACACCCCTGAAAATGTTGGTTGGTGGTTGATGTAGTTCGACTGGTGTAGTCACATTGGCTCCATGCCTCATTCTGATTGGACAGTGCAGCCTTCACGTCAGATGCAACAAAGTAAAAGCAATATTACCTAAAACTTTATAATTTGGCCATCAATCTTGTTTATTGTTGACAACATTATTACACAATACTCACAGAAAGGTATTTTCAAAGTTGGTCATATGTGAAAATAAACATTTTACATTCATTTTATTTCCTCTCAGGATTGCAGTGATTCTTTTAATCCTAAATCAGAGCCGAGATCTAGAAATACTAAACCTACTGAAAGCTGAAACAAGAATCACTGATTTCAGACCCCAGAAATACAATCGTGTGGAAAAACCTTTGATAAGTCTGAGTGAACATGGGAAGAAATAAAGAGCAAGCAAGGCAAAACATTAAAGTCTGAAGATAGTTGGCCAAGTACAGACTTGAAAAGATTCCTTGTGTTCAGTCAATGGTTGAGTAGAGGCCAATAAAGCACTCACCTGTGGAAACTCCCCCCATGTCCGTTATTTTTTGTCGGTTGTGTCAGTTGTGGGACAATAACACCATCTGGAACAATAGAATAAAACCCCGCACTCTTGTTGGGAACATATTTACAGTAAATTGAACTTTGTGAGTAGTGTCTCAGATCTTCACATCAGTCTTGATTGACTTGAGGCTCTTTAAGGAACAAGTCGGAACATGAGCAAGCGATAGAACACGAGATAATAACCTGTTTCTTTAGATTTTGGTAATGAACTATCGATGTGTCCAGGATGTAAAACCACCCTCACCCAAATACATCTGGAGAGACTCCAGGAGCCCATGAACCTCAAGAGCTGGAGAAGTGGTGACTGAAACTGGATGGATGGAGTGATAGTATTTATTTGCATAACTCTCTCAAGATCCCTTTCAATTATTCAATATGAATTTTGTTTTTAAGTGTATTCAAACAAGTGCAGCCCCATAAGATGCATATGTATTATGGTAATAATGTTTTTTTTTTTTAATGACAGTCTTGTTTTGGTGTCGGAGTAACAGAGGAATTGTGACATTGTTCCATAAATACAAGTTTCTCCGTCTCACCATAACATGGAATTAAGATAGTGTACCTTTGTAAGTTGCATCTTTGTCTGGTTTCCAGAATGAAAAAAAAAAAGAAAAAAAAAGAGACTTTTCTCATTTCTTTTATTGATTAGTCACATTTTGTTAGAAAGAAAATGTGCAAAGTGAATTTTGCATCTTATATTGAACGTTTAAACTTTAGACTGTATATTGTGGACATCTATTAGTTAAACAAATAATGATATTTTTTATGTGAATGACATCTTAAAACCTGATCTCAGTATTTTCTGGGTCTTTATCCTTAAAACACATTGAGGTTATATTCAGCATAAATAACACATTTCTATTTGGCAGATCTTCTCATTCTTATTGTTGGAGGTCTTGTCTCAAAAGCAGCGAGATTTCTGTTCTTTTAAGAGCAACTATTTCTTTGCAGCTGTCAATAAAATGTCTGAAAATTATAATGAAAGTGAACCAGTGTGTTTTCCTATAAGCTGTGATTACAGTAATGTGATCACCATGGACCAATGCAATGGTAGTGTTGGAATCAGACATTTAACATCATGCATCATAGCATATTGTGTTATTATATCGGTAACATTACATTTATATGTTGGAATTATTCTATTGAGTTGAATGTATAAATGTATTGAATGTTACTATACGTAGTGCTGATCATGAACAGTGACCTGGGGTGACCAGAGAGTGGTCAGCTGAAGGAACCGCCTTTGCGATCCTCATAAAGTTTGCGATCATGTCACAGGGATGGGAACTTGTGACCTCGAGCTCGTCTTGCCGCAAAATGGTTCAACAGGTCACAGCAGAAGGAAGGATGGACCATTTGGCTCACGGCCAAATAAGGACCTGCTTCCTCATTCATAGACAATAACAGTAAAACCGAAGGGGGAAGAATGGACAGCCACTGTTGTCAAAATTGACTTCAATTTACTGACTTTGCGTTTTTATTCTGGGCTAATTTTGTTGTTTCCCCAGGTCATGTTCACAGCAGCTGACTGGAACAATATAGAACATCTTTGAGCGAGATTCACTTGCATTAGCCAGCCAATGCATGAGCTTATGCATTGTCATGAGCTCCATTAATATAAAGTGCTTTACAATGGCCTCTCATTCACCCAGTCGTACTCAGGCTCACACACCAAGGCAGCTGCTGCCATGCCTGGAGCACTGCCACTTGGGGGCAGGCGGAGTCAGGAATCCAACCAGCATAACATTTACTGACACTTGATTTAATCAAATCTTTAATAATGAGATTTTTACCAAAATGTAATTTTGGGAAGGAAAACACAATTGTCAAGTTGATAAAATACCACCTGTCTGCTGTGAAGCTCCCACTTGATGATAAATCCAACAAGTCAAAGTATAGACAGCAGTCCACCGCTCCACCTAAAACTCTAAACGTACATTCAGAAATCCGAGGTCTTTAAAGTGCAGGATTTTAAGATATAGTGCACGGCCGTGTTTCCCCTTCAGTTTGAAAACAGTAAGGTTAACAGCCCACTGTTACTGCAACAAATATGTTGCCAAAACATTGACAAAATCGCTCTTTCAGCTGATCCATGAGTGCAGCACAAATCTGCAGTGGTCAGACGAAAAGCCAATTCAGTTATTGAAAAGAAGCAAGAGAAGATTAATTTGAACCTCCATCACAAAGACAGAAGCAGAAGGTTGTTTCACTGTGACAAATGACAAAATATGATTTAACAAATAATAATATATAATAATGATCGAAACATTCCTAAGATATAATGGATAATACTCGGTCTTCTGAATTTGAATCTATTTTTTGGCAACCATGTGAAGCTATTTGCTGCTGTTGGCGGGGATTGTGGTTTCACTGTGTCCGTTTGAGACGTTTGCTGCCAAACGCCTGTTTTTGTTTTAGCCCAAAGCGACCGCACTGACAAGTTCTCATCAGAGCTCTTTCAGTTGAATTCACTCCCTCTGGTTGCACATTCAGACATGTTTTTCACCTTTGCCCTCCACCTTGTCTGCTGTGCCACCATTAAGGTTCATGGTGGAAAGAAGAGCCTGATTTCATCATTTGGATTTAATCTGTCTTGACTCGCTGTGCAGTGCAACCAGTCAGATGTTAGGATCAACAAACTGAAGTGGCAGTTTGAATAATTTTACCAGTGCAGGTAAACAAATGATTAAAAATGTTAACAAAAAACAAAACAAAACAAACAGTGTACAACCTAATTCAGCATAGACTTGAATCGCACAACAATCACATGTTTCAAGCTCTCCTGAGATGCACAAAATCACGTGGCTGACCAAATTTGGCCCATCACCCTGAATTTAACAGGCATGTTTCAACTACTGGCTGAATTAATTCACAGCCTCCAGCGACAGCCGTGACTCTGGATGCAGAAAGAG
Source organism: Thamnaconus septentrionalis (assembly GCA_009823395.1). Classification (NCBI taxonomy): domain Eukaryota; kingdom Metazoa; phylum Chordata; class Actinopteri; order Tetraodontiformes; family Monacanthidae; genus Thamnaconus; species Thamnaconus septentrionalis. Next base: position 32,412,316 of record CM020501.1, on the reverse strand, counting down.
TCATAGAAAATAGATTTCTGGATGAAATAATTCCAAGACCTTTATCTACACAGCCAATACAAAGGTTGCAGGTTTTTAAAGTCAGATTTCTCTCTTGATGAACTGTTACACAACTAGTGAAATGTTGCTGCAAATATCCAATAATCCAGTTGGTTCATCATCACTCAGTGGCCGAGTGGAAAGGTGTCTTTCACATGCTGAGGTTGGCAAGTTGCAGTTAAATATCATGCTTTTTAACATAGATCTTTCACACAAACACAATGCCTCAAAAATCTCTCAAAAATGTACATTGATTCTCTGTAATAGAGCAAAGTGAAACTAATGTGGTCGCTGCAGGAAGCAGATCGAACAGACGAGAAAAAATAGTTCTATGTTACGAGGAACGAAGCACGTCAGACTGCAAGTTTCCAACCACGGTTACCACAGAAAAAAGTTAGGTGTGAGTGTGCAACGTGAGAAACAGACAGAAAGCCGCCTGTGTCTGAGGTTGCAACACAAGATGCATCTCCTCAACCTAACTTTTTACAATGTTAATGCAGTAACTTGCAATTGATAAAAATGTGTCTTTGTTATTGAGCTGAAAAGTTTGATATTTGACCAATGTTTGTTTCATAACCGGATAAAGGTAAATGTCATAGAGCTGTCTGCATACACATATACAAAAAACTCCAAAAAACTCCATCGGCAAAATGCCAAAATAATAAAGCCTCAACCTTTTTTTTTTTCAAGTCAATCAATCAAAAATAAAGTTGAAAACTTGACAAAATAAATGAAGAACATTTACATATAATGCTGTAATCTTCTGAGAATTTCCCACTTAGAATTACATATAACATAATGAATATGACATGTTCATATCAGTATCAATACTATGTACAACTCAAGTGGTTTAAATGTTTCATAATAAACTCAGTGCTGTTGATGACTGACCCATAATTGTTGATTATGTCCTGTTTTGTCTTCATTGATACAGCTAATATCACTGTAACTGTGCAACTGGCTTTGGGTCAATGTGAAAAATGTCAGGTAATTTTCTCTTGTCAGTCAGTCAATCAACTTTTATGAGTAAAATCTTGAATCTCATCTGAAGACGTCTTGAAGCGCTGACACCATCAACGAGGAAACCACGTGATGGAGAAACTCCCTCAGGGGAAGAAACGTCACGCAGACCTCAACTCTGCACCGCAACCAACTGCTTTGACTGGTCAGGGGAAAAATGAAGTGCAGAAATGGAGAGATATAGTTAGAAATAGAGAGAGACTCAGGCATGAAGAGTTGTAGAGTCTTATGCTTTTGTCATCTTCCAAATGTGTTTCTCTTTCTTGTCAAAACTGAGCTGACAAACACATTTCAAGAAGTGAACCTTGCTGCATGCATGAGGTTTGGTATAAATAGAGCCGCCCATGAATCATTTTCAAATATGTTTTATTGAGCATCAACAGTAAGACAATTACCATAAATTAAAGACACTTGAAAAATAAAAAACCCAGTGCTCACGTTTTAAAAAATTTCCAGAATTTAAAAACAAAAATATGAAACATTCTGAAAGGCCAGTTTGACAAACACAGGGGTGTAACAGTTCAACATTTTTTTCATCTGACAAACAAACAGGAGCCTCACTATACTTGGAGGAACCAGACACAGAGAGTTCTCCTGATTGATTTAATGTGCAGCATGAATTCATTGTTTCATGATTAGTGCGCTGTGGTTTTGACTACTGGTGAATCCTGATTTGCTGGGTGTTAGAGGTGTTTTTCTGGGTGCTCTCCTGAATTTGTTTCAGTATTATTATTGTTTCAGTATTATAAAGGGGGGAAGTACCAGAAAGGACAGAAAAGAACTACAGCAGATTATTTCATGCGTCCCTTTCATTCCAAAAAGGACAAATGACAAATTGTTAGGTTGATTGTGGGTCCTCCATGATAATCACATCTCTCATATTCATTGTTTCCAGTAAATCTCATTCTGGACTTAACACATACGCCCACCACCATATGCAGTGTGTGTGTTAAACTAAAGGGACGGGAGTTAACGACAACAGGCACAATCAATGTTTTCATGACACAGCCAACAATGAGCCATTAATAAAGCCCATCCAGTGGTAAAAAAAAAAGAGTAAAAAAAAGTGCTGAATTTCAGCACCAGATCAGGAGAGTGAGTGGATGGTGGGAGAGCTGGGAGCTGAGCTGAGGAGGCCTGCAGATCTCCAGGGCTGTAGATGTTGGAACATGGAACTCTGAGGCCTTTTGGCATCACGACGTCAGTGATCAACATCATGGAGAAGCTGTTTGGACACAGGCTGGGGACTGATGATCTGATCCAACACCCAGTGACCCTGAGTTCAGCAGTGATGACGACCTCAAGCTGCACCATCAGGTGTTTCTTCTAAAAGCCAGGACCTGTGAGAGAGGTCAGCCAGCAGGGTTGGGATAGAGGTTGGGAGCTTTTGAAAATTAGACTAGACGTGTTATTCTTTATTGGAACAAAATTAAAAAAAATTAAGTGTTTGCTTTCTTTGTATTATATTTTAGGAATAACAGTTTGATAAAGTTAAAAGTTTCAAACCCTGGCAATATTTACCAGGACACTGTTGTTACTGTTCAACACTTTCTGGCTGAACAAGCTGGGGTTATCCACACTGCTTCCAGAAGATGGCAGCCAAGAGTTGCCTGCCAACAAACCAGACTGCGAAGTAACAGCAGCCTTGCAGGGTCAGTTTGGATGAAGCCCCGTGATCAACCCATACCAGAATAGTAGCAAAGAAATCTGAATTAGCAAAGCAGTAGCACATTTTGTTAAAAAATATTAAAAAAACAAAAAACAAAACACGTTGACTGGTCAGGTGGAAAGAAGCAACTCCACAGCATCCAGGAGACAGGTGAGGTGACAACATGGCTGATCAGTCGCCTCATGTCCATGTGATCTGCAATCACACAGCCAACACCTCAGCCAGACAGAGAGACCACACACTGATTCACAGGTGTAGTTATTGCACAAGTAATAGTCCCAGATTGGGGTCAGAAATGCTCTCAGTGTGGCCCCAACACTCAGCATGAAGCCAGCTGAACCCTCAGGCAGGACTGAGGACTCTGTTGTCACTGTCTTTGTTCAAAAAATAAACTGTTCCTGCCAAAGTTTGAAGTTGATTCAAAATGAAATTGTTCAAGTATTTAGAAATCAACTTTTTAGCAAAATGGAATTTTGGGGAGGAAAAGAAGTAAAATACCTCCTGTGTGTCTGCTTGTCCTGGTCTTTGCTCTAACACTCCAACTTGATGAAAAATCCAACCAGTGCCAGTATTGACACCAGCAGGACAATGACAACGGTGATTATGGTCTCACCTGTAAAACACATCTGTGGTCAAAGAAATATACATCAAGATGCAGCAGAGAAAAGAGGTTTAATGCTCATGACAACTTACCATTTGTCTGGTTGGTGTTTTCATCCTCTGAGTTCTTGTCTCCACTGCACAGTGCAGTCACATTGACTTCCAGAGATTTCACCTCAGCAGAGGTAGCAGCCTCACACTTGTAAGAGGAGCTGAACTCCTGCGTGATAATAGTGAGAGGCAGAGACAGTGAGGAGCTGCTTTGCTTCACTTTCTCCTCGTCTTTGGACCACCAGAGTGTCATTCCTGCAGGTTTCTCCACCACACACAGCAGGGTGCAGCTCTCAGTGGTCACATTCACTCTGACCACTGGAAGAATCCAGACACACTCTGTGGAGAAGATGGAGATTTACAAGATTAGATTAAAATATTTTTGATCGTCTAAATTGCAAAGAAAAAATGCATCTAGGCTCTGATGTCCATTTTGTCCCATTTGGTCTAATGTGGAGTCAACATGGTCATAGCAGTGGGTGCAGCTGAAGTTCAGTATAATTAGTTGTCAGTGCAATACATGGTGCACTGCTTCATCATTTTTGACAGGTACAATCAATTATAACATGACATAGGTTGTTAAAACTGTTACTTACCAAACACTGTGAGTCTATAACCTTTCTTAACTCCATTTCTCACATTAACAGAATAACTTCCTGAGTTGTTGGTCTGGAGCTCCGTGATGGTAAAGAATCCAGTTGTGTTGTTCCAGTGAACTTTATCCTTCCAAGCGTCCTCCAGTAATTCCACTTTCTTCTCTGTCACTGAGGCAATAACTATTCTCTCATAGACCAAAAATCCACGCTGAAACACAGGCTGTGGAAATGTTATGGATCCTCCCTCAATGCCAGTGAGGTTCTCCACTGTCTCAGCATTTGAAGAAATGATCACTGCAAAAAAGAAAAAAAAACAACATTTGAGATGAGACACAAAAACTCAACTGTTTTTTTTTTTAAACATTAAGTTATACGACTTAAGCCTTTGCTAACTGCCGTATGTCTGTCTATTAAAAATATGATTGTGTGTGATTCACTGTAAGAAACATTTTAATGGGCTGTATAAAGACTGAACAAGCAATGCAACAGTGGAGCTGCTGAAGCTGTTAAAATTTTTTGATATACCATTCTTAGACAAATATAGCGTCACTAATTCAATGTATCACTTAGTTTCACAACTGAATGTTCAATAAGTACACCAACTACAAACCTATTAGTAACAAACTGGACATGACCAGTTGCAAAATTAAGTTGGTGGAGACAAGTTATTGATTAAAGAGACATTAATGTGATCATGTTCAACACCACATACTGTCGGAGCCAAGAACAGCAATGTATTTACCTTAAGCAGCTTGTGTTATCGTGTGATAACTACTTATTACCTTCTTATGACAACATTTCTGACAAAGATTGCTTCCTCTGAAAACGAATGCAGTTATTTTGTTAACTTTTGGTTGCAAATGAAGTCAACAATCAGCAATGATGGACCCCTTCATGAGAAGGAATTAATGTCACACTGATACCTGGACCTGAAACTTGTTGAAATTTGTTTCTGGTATTCCAAAGAGGGAGTTGGAGCGTCATTCACTGGGACCTGGACACCTCGGAAATGTGCAATAAAGTGATGAGACAACTGAGAGCAGAGCGACTGGTGACCAGGTGTGGGTTTAAACTGGTAGCATGTGCAGTGTTAACAGAGAATAATATCACCAACTACTTCATATTGCCTGGAGTGAAGCTCCACAAACACTTTCTCAACAATAGACCACCTGGCAGCAGGAGGAGCGAAGCCACCTGGCTGGATCAATGTGTGTATTGACCCCAGCAGAGGTACAGAGAGTTTGGTCATTCTGTTTCTGTGTGTGATGTGTGGATGAGGAACCACACAGTGAAAACCCTCACAATCTCCAACCTGTCTGGAATTGTGTCAAGTGCAAATCCTCAACACCACTGAAGACACCACTGAAGACACAGTCTAGTTTTCAGGTTTACAACAGGGAATCAGAGATCATTTATCTCAGAAGATACATTTCAGGACACTGAAGCAGCACCAGCAGCAACATCCTCTGCAAAGGTTCTCAGTAAATACTGTAGTTTGGTGTCGCAACACAAGAAACTTGCTTCATCGACTGAGTTAAAATCACGTCTTGGAATATCAAGAATATGAAATTAAGATCTTGCGTCCTCCACGTCAGCAGCAAACATTACTGCAACTGTTGAATACATTCTGATTCTTTAACGTCATCAAAATCATTCAACAGTAGATTCATCTGGTTTTAAAAAGTGTGGCAGCTTTTGTCGACTATCCACTCTGGATTTTGCATCATCTCACTTCTCACCCAGAAGCTCTCACTCTTCTCAGACTGCGATGAATAGAAAACATCCACATTGACGATCAGGATCTTTATGATTATGCAATGATCCGAGTTACTTACCCATAAGATGCAAAAGTAAAAGATGAATCCCAAGCCTCATCGCTTCTTAGTGGTGTGTCATCTGAGAATGAAACTTTTTTTTTAAAAATAAGTCATTGTAATTTTTTTCTAGTGATGAAGATGAATAAAAATGTACGAAAAATGACAGGTGCTCAATAAATGCAGTCACAGAACGTGATGTACATGCACTGAAAACAAACCAAACGAGGAAGTAAAGAGGGTGGGGTCGCTGGGGGCTGGATGAGGAGGGGGTTTGAGTTTGAATTTAAAAAAAGTGAAGCTGTCCTTATATCAGCATTCTGTAAGTCACGTCAACCCACCGACCGCTGCACGGATGTTGGTTTGTTTAAACTCCAGCGAGCTCCTTTCTCACGATACACCAGTGAAAATGTTGCTTGGTGGTGATGTAGTTGGACCGTTGTAGCCACGTTGGCTCAGTGCCTCAATCTGATTGGACAGTGTAGCCTTCACATCAGATGCAACAAAGTAAAAGTAATACAATTGAACTGTCATCATTTTGCCACTGATCTAGTTTATTATTGACATGACTGCACAGTTTGCACAGAGGAGACATTAAAAGTTGGCCGCATGTAACCCTGAATCAGAGCTGAGATCTAGAAAGATTCAACCTCCTGAAACTTGAATCAAGAATCACTGATTTTAGATCCCAGAAATACACTAGTGTGGAAAAACCTTTGATAAGTCTGAATGAACATGGGAAGAAATGAAAAGCAAGTGAGGCAAAACATTGAAGTTTGAAGACTTCAGTCTACTGTTGAGTGGAGGCCAATAATCTCTCATGTGGTTCACTCTAATTTGTTTTAGTTTCTACAGCTACATGCTTTTAGACTGAGCATCCCAGCAGCAGTTTAGGGTTCAGCGTCTTGCCCAAGGGCACTGCAACATGGGGACATCTGAAGTCTGGAATCCAACCAGCAGTTCTTCTGTCATTGGTCGCCAACTTTCCCCACTGAACCACAGCTGCATTAAAACAGTGAAGATGATGTGGTAACTCAGCACACATGCAGAGTTTAGTTTTCCTGTGGGGAGAAAATGTGTTTCAAACATAATTCAGCAGTGAACTCAATATATTTCACTGGCAATCCTGTATTGATGAGTGTATGAAAGGAAAAATCAGTGCTCAAGTTGGTAAAATACCTCCTGTGTGTCTGCTTGTCCTGGTCTTTGCTCTAACACTCCAACTTGATGAAAAATCCAACCAGTCCCAGTATTGACACCAGCAGGACAATGACAACGGTGATTATGGTCTCACCTGTAAAACACATCTGTGGTCAAAGAAAAATACATCAAGATGCAGCAGAGAAAAGAGGTTTAATGCTCATGACAACTTACCATTTGTCTGGTTGGTGTTTTCATCCTCTGAGTTCTTGTCTCCACTGCACAGTGCAGTCACATTGACTTCCAGAGATTTCACCTCAGCAGAGGTAGCAGCCTCACACTTGTAAGAGGAGCTGAACTCCTGCGTGATAATAGTGAGAGGCAGAGACAGTGAGGAGCTGCTTTGCTTCACTTTCTCCTCGTCTTTGGACCACCAGAGTGTCGTTCCTGCAGGTTTCTCCACCACACACAGCAGGGTGCAGCTCTCAGTGGTATCATTCACTCTGACCACTGGAAGAATCGAGATAGACTCTGTGGAGAAGATGGAGATTTAGGAGATTAGATTGTGTGTGTGTGTGTGTGTGTGTGTGTGTGTGTGTGTGTGTAAACAGAGGTCATGTCTCAACTCACCTCACAGACCTGTTCACCCCCCCGATTTCCACATTGATGGTGTACAGCTCAAAACAGTTGACCACTTCTTTTACCCTGGGTCTACATTATCCTCACACTGCTGTCTTGACATTGAAGTACACACCCGGATCAGCAAAGCCTCATCATCCTTCGGTCGCCTGCGCAGCAGGGTCTTTGAAAACCACAACTTGAAGAGTAGTTCTGTACCAGGTAGGCACAGGTTTTGTAGGTTATTTTGGTCCATTCTTCCATTGAAACTGGTTCC
>CM020501.1:32374492-32399492 GCA_009823395.1 Thamnaconus septentrionalis | reverse complement strand
CCTGCTGTTCCATGTCCAGCCACTGGTGGAGGTTGTGGAGGGAGGGCAGGGTATCATCGGTTGCCTGGGTGAGGAAACTGAGTCGGGCCTGTGGCAGTTTCCAAACATCTGCCCGGCTCACCACCACCACCACCACCACCACCCGACTCTCCACCCCTTCCCAAGTCCTCCCGCGACCCTGCTGTCCCTGCACCACTGGTGTTCTTCTTCTGCCATCTTTGTCACTTCAGAAACCACCAGGTCCTTTGTGCCGGTTCTGGACCACCGGACTGGTGGGTCACCCAATCCCAGGCCAGGGATGCCCTGTCTGGACTCTGCCCACCAATTCCTGGTGCTGCAACCTGCTCACTGCCTTCTTCTGCACCTCCTCCTCTGCCCTGCACTTCCTCCATGCCACCACACGAGCATTCGTCTCTCTCACCGACTCAACAATCTGCAGGTTCCCTCAGCTGCATCACAAGCTTCTCCTTCTCCTGCCTGGACCCAAAAGAGATGGACTTTAGAGGAGGTTGGAGGCTTGCTGATGCAAAGCACCTTGGGAGCCTGAGCCATTTCCAGATGAATGCGTTGGTCTTTGCTTGACCATAATGAGGTCGCTACAGGAAGCAGATTGAACTGATGAGGAAAAGGCGTTCTATGGTTGCATTGAGGAACATTTGACTGGAGCGGTGACCACAAGCAAAGTCAGGGCTGAGTGTGCATCGTGAGAAACACACAGGAAGTGGTGTCAGTGGTTTCAAACTTAACTTTCAACAATGTTAAAGCAATAACTTGTGTTTGATCAAATTTGTCTTTGTTATGTTGAAAAGTTTGATATTTAATTCATGTGGGTTTCATAACCTGATAGATATAAATGGTGTCATAATAATAACGGAACTATGTGCAGACATATGTACATATGAAACATTACTCATTTAAAAATAATAGTTAAAGGAGTGATTACATCTAAACTGAACAAATTACATGAAGAACATTGAAATACAACACTCTAATCTCCCCAGTGTTTCTACTACTTAGAATTGGATACATGATTTAATTCATATAACGACATGTTCATGACAGTCAAACAATATTTTGTGCAACTCAAGTAGTTTAAACTTTTAATGATAAACTACTATAAATAAAGTGCTTAAAGCTGTATCACTGTTATTCTGCTGCTGGTTTTGGCTCGATGTGAAAAATGTCAGTTCATTTTCTGTTATCAATCGATTCATCAATCAACCTTTATTTGTTAAAACACTAAACCACTTCCAAATGCATCTCACAGTGCTTTGCACAACCAAGTGATTCCTGCAGAGCAGCATGAACCGACAGTGAGCTGGAAAAACTCCCCTGTGGGAAGAAACGTCACTCAGACCCCGACTCTGGTGGGCGGCCATCTGCTTTGGCCTTTTAGAGTGAAAAGGAACGACGACAGACTGAACTAGGAAAACCTTACACCTTCCAGCATGCAATGAGTTCTGGAATGAATGGAGTCGCCCCTCAACCCTTTCCATACAGAAAGGCCTTAAAACATTTTTTTTGAAGCGAAGATACATTGTAGAGACAGAAAGAGTTGCCTTTGTAAATGGCTTAGAAGTGGAGACGATACTAAGAATTGTTTTAAAAATAAATGTTCTTTAAAAAAAAAAAAGTTTGACTATAATTCTGAACAGTAGACTCTCACACGAACAGTAGACAACAACAAGGGTGCTTTCACATCACAGTCTGGTTTTTTGGCAGGCTGCTTTTATTCTTTTGACTGCCATCCTCTGGAAGTAGTGTGATTAACACCGGCTCATTCGGCCAGCAGGTGTATGATGAAGGAAGACTAACTGTTAAACGTTTGACTTTTTAAAAAAAATATATATATATATTCAAGTGCCCTGTTCCTTGGAGTCCTTTTATGCTGAGGTGTTGTTATGAAGCCAATTGACTGCAGAAGTGTGGTTTGAAAACTGTTTTTTTTTAAAGCAAAATTTTACATGTGGCCCAGTGTGTTGCTTGTGATGAATATAATATTTCAAATGCAACTATATGCATTAGAATTGATGGGCTGTAGAACTAGTTGAGCAAAAGGAATTTTATAAAACTGACTTGGACATCATTTTAGGACCCAAAAGTAGAACATGCACGTGCAAAGAAGGATGTGTGGCCACCATAGAGTTCACAAAGAGGCTCAGGCTTGCAACTCTGCTGCATGACTGTATTAATAGATGGATGGAGCTTCCGGTTTATAAAAGGAGGCCAAAGAGGAAGCACCAAAGCCTGCATGTATGCTGTGTCATTTGGCCAGCAGGAGCCGCTAAAGTTGACTGCAAAAAGTACAAAAGGGGAAAAATAGTTGAAGTTGCCCTTGTCACTTGTCAGGCTGTCACTGTAAATAAAAATCAGTTCTTAATTGACCTGCCTGGTTAAATAAAGTTCATGATGATGATGAAAGATTTTGTCCCTTTTCTTGTTGAATAATATCACTTTTAGAAGTGAAATACCTTCAGTGCCACAGAGCACCAACTGCCACTGAGGTGATTAGGAACTTGGAACAAAGATCCACACTGAACACATCTCTTCAGCAAACACCCAGTTTCCATCTTTTTTAACAGGAGTTTTAGAGAGGAAATTTCAAACTACTTCCAAAAAGAAACACCACATAAATCTTTACACAGCCCTCAGTGGAACAACTGGGTGTAGTCTTGTCTTGGCTATGGCCAAGGTCTGCTCCATATGTAAAGTGTCCTAGGATGACTTTCTTACAATAGCGTCCTAAAATCAAAATCATGTCAATAGCACAATCCATGCAGGTCACACACTTCAAGTGCTTCAATCAGCTCTACACACTGGGTCCCTCACCTCCATGTGTGTTGCCAAACCAGGGGTGACGCTGATGGGACTGAAACCCATGCTGTTCTCCCAGATGCTGTGAGAGTTCATCTAGAAGAGAGAGATTGACACAGAGGAAAAATCACTTTGAATGTTTGGAAAAGGAAACCAAGCTTTTGCAACAACGGATCAAACATAAAAATATCTCTGCAGAATTCAAAGTGACTGATAATAATAATAATAATAATAATAATAATAAAAAAAATAATAATGTAGAGGCACTAGCCCCTTTTTAGTGCCACTACTACGGTTGCTACTGTGGACTTGTTATGACGTGCGCCCAATGCGCGAAATAATACCAGCAGACGAAAGTTAAGTTTACCCATATTTATTGTGCCGATTTATTTTCGGAGATCACGGCCACACTTCGAAATACCGTACACCATCTTTAACAATAAGTCAAACGTTGCAGTAACAAAAATAACAAACTGAAAGCTGATCAACGTAACACACTGGGTTTCCAATTAGCAGCAACACCTGCTGCCAGGTACAGCTGGGTTAAATGGTCTTTTGGCTGAACCAAGACTGCCCTCTAGTGGCTTGGCGCATAAACAGGAAAACCAAATAAAAATAATAAATATGGCTCTTACTACTACTACGACTACTCTACTACTACTACTAATAATAATAATAATAATAATAATAATAATAATAATAATAATAATAATAATAATAATAATAATAGACCAACAAAGTTAGTGTTTTATAATAGTGTTTGTAATATTGTGTTCTTGTTTTGTTATTTATTTATCTGTTTTTGTTTCTTTGGTGGGGGATCTTTGATTCTTTGGATGTATGTCTGCATTTTTGAATAAAAACACATTTTTGTTGAAAATAGGTGTTGTAACAGCAGTTTTCAAAGTGTGAGGCAAGCCTCCCTCCAGGGGGCGCCAGAGAACTTCATTGGGGGAGGAGCGGCGTGAGATAAAATAAATATGGAAAAAAGAAGAAGAAATACCATCCATCCATCCATTCATCTTCTATACCCACTTATTCCTATTCAGGGTCCTGGGGCTCTGCTGGAGCCAATCCCAGCTGTCTTAGGGCGAAGGCAGGGTGACACCCTGGACAAGTCGCCAGTTCATCGCAGGGCCACATAGAAACAAACAACCATTCACACTCACATGCACACCTACGGACAATTTAGAATATTCAATTGACCTCACATGCATGTTTTTGGAGTGTGGGAGGAAGCCGGAGAACCCGGAGAGAACCCAGCAGACACAGGGAGAAGATGCAGACTCCACACAGAAAGGTCCCAGGCCCGGGCCCGGGCCCCAGAATCAAACCCACGACCTTCTTGCTGTGAGGCAGCAGCGCTAACCACTGCGCCACCGTGTCGCCCAAGAAGAAATACCACAGCATAAAAATAGCAAAAAGTGTATTGATATCAATATTGCAATATCGACCCCAAAAAATACAGTTTATAGTATCGAAAAAAAACTGTGTTTTTGCCCATCACTACTGAACACACACACACACACACACACACACACACACACACACACATATTATAAACAGAGGCAACAGTGCAGTTCAAAGATGCAAAACGAGAGTGCATCAGTCAGTTATCCAGTTTTGGGGGTTGATATGTGTATATATGCTGATGCACAGGACGGGTGATGGCGCCCACTGCTCTGGGGAAAAACGCTGTTCCTCAATGTGTTAGTCTTGGTTTTGAAGGCCCTGGACCTGGTTCCTGGGCCACAAAGCTAATACCTGCCATCTGGTGGAGAAGAAGCCTCATCAGTAGCCACCACCTTGTCTCTGGATAAACTGAAGGCGCTGTGTCTTCATGATCCCACATGGTTCTGGTCATAAGGCCTCCTGCAGCATTGTCATTAAATGATCTGTTATTGTGTTGACCTACTGCATGTGTACCTGACCGAGAAATGAGGATCCCTTCTCATTTCTTCTTTCGCTCCGGTTACAGGGATCGTTGCTCTGTGCAGGCGGAGCTTCTATCACTCTCCTCGCCCAATCAATCTTTGACTCTATCTACTCTGTCCAAACTAGCTCTCATTATGCTTTGTACAGTATGCTCGAGATGCATGATACTGCCGCAGTGTCCCCGGCAGGTGATGACCACTGCGCCACACCTCCACACATAGGACTTGTGATTTAGCGGTGTACAAATAAATCATTATTATTATTGTTATTATTATTATTATTATTATTATTATTATTATTATTATTATTATTATTATTATTATTATTATTATTATTATTATTATTATTATCATTTCAGTAGTTGCCAATTACTTGGATTGCAGAGTGAATAATAAGTCTGGAGATGAGCTTTCCACTGTTTTAGTAGATGAAACTCCTGAACGCGCCTAAGCTCTTCCAACAGAAGGTGGCAGTATTGAAGAAGTAATCATCCATTTGTCTCTTTGTTGAAGAGGCAGATGATGACATAGACAGGCAGTGGGCCTGCTGCAGTTTTTGGTTCCTCCTTGAGACCATGATCACTGCTGTACAGCACAGCACTGGCTGTTGGAGGCAGATAGGTGTCCTTATCTACATTATGTGGATCTATAAAAGCCAAAAAGCAAACAAATTACGTGCCACATGAGGTCGCCAGAAAAGGGAAAAGTGATCAGACTAGGAAAATATATATACACATGTATTGTATTCTAAAAACCTGCCTGGTTGGCGTATCTGTTTTTCACTCTGTCCTGTCAGCCACCCTGGCTCACTCTGCTCCTTCCTCTCTTTCTCTGTCTCTCCTCTATTTTTGTATTTCACCCCAACTACTCATAGGCAGATGATGGCCCTCTGGAGTCTGGTTCTGCCCTAGGTTTCTTCCCACAGGGGAGTTTTTCCCAGCCACTGTCGCATCTTGCTTGCTCCAGGGGCCCGGTTGGTTCTCTCTGATTGTATAAAGAGCTTTGAGACACCTTTGGTTGTGATTTAGCGCTGTACAAATAAAGTTTTATTATTATTTTATTATAATTAAAAACTTAGGAGACACAAAAAGGAGAACTGATGAATGCCACACATACAAACTTCAGCAACTGCATTGACCACCTACTGCCTTTAAGGAGTTTTTATTATTATTCGGGACTGAGCCATAGCGAAGGCCTGCTCATATCAGAGCAGGTCTTCGCAAGGCGAAGACTCGATTGTATTTGTAAGGTTTATTATTATTATTTACAAATTCCCCGCTGCTTCTTTCCCCATTTTGACCCCCTCACCATATAAAATATGCGAATTAAATCCGCCACATAGGTAGAAACTGGCGAAAAATTTGATAAAATTAAGAGAAAAAGGCAAAATTCCACTCTCTAGCGCCCCCTAGAGGCGTCCAAAAAAATTGAATGGGACCTAGTTTCCACTAGGAAGGTCGAAAAATATGGGGAAAAATTCCACGCGTTCGTCTCTTCAAAGCCCGACATTTCAGACGCTCTAACTTATATCGTCCGACATACAGGAAGTGAGTTATTTCCACTTTTTTGATTTCACGTTAAAAACTAACTTCTTCTAGGAAGGTCGTAGAGACATGCGGCCAACACCCACGCGTGCGGGCAATCCAGACCTATTTGCTGATATGCTGACCTTTGACCCCACACAAACCGGAAGTGAGCTATCGTCACTTGTTTGGAAAAGAGTGAAAACACAAGGCTCAGAAAGCGCATGTCCGCCGGGCTTGAAAATTCTGTATGACATAGACTGTACCTTCAATCCACGGAATCATCAAAAAAAACGTTCAATTTTCAAACCGTTTTCGTGCAAGGGCCCTCCAAAGTCGACGTACATTGAAAATTGACCAAAAATTGCTCAAAATCCCCCTCAAAAAATTAAAATGCCTCTAGCGCCCTCTAGGAAGGTCGAAACGACATGGGACGAAAACCCACGCGTTCCTTGGATACAGACCTACATTCTGACACTTTGACATTTGACCCCTGACAAACCGGAAGTTAGCTATTTCCACTTCTTTGAAATCATCCACAGTGACAGTACTCAACTAACCGTCAATGCTGCAAGTTTCAAACCTTTTGTATTACACAGACTAGACTCTCAGAAGGTCAACGTAAAAAGAATGGTCCGGATGCGTTGCACCGTTTTCATTTTAGAACCCTTTAAAGTCGATGCATGTCTAAACTGTCCAAAATCCAAAAAACACACCAGAAAGCTAAAAATGCACCTAGCGCCCTCTAGGAACATCGAACATTGGTGCAACACATATCCACGCGTTCGTCTCGTCAAGCTCTACGTCGCGTACGCTCTAATTTTTGGCATCCGACAAACAGGAAGTTACATATTTCGAGTTGTTTGAGATCGCCTGAACGAAAAAAAACGAAGTTCGTATTTTCACTCACCACGCCTACAACGTTACTCACACCCCGGATACCTATACATAGTTAGATAGCCGAAGCTGTTAGCTAAAAGAAGATACCAATATCTTTCCTGTAGACGCCGAAATGGCGGAGTTCTGAGCTTAGATGTCCATGCTTCCAAAAGCGGAGCTAACGGAGCTAGCGGCGCTATGTCTGCTCCTGCAGGTTGGGAGCCCCTCACGCCTGTCTCTTTCTCTCCCTCTTATTCAACAGGCATATACTGTAAATGGCTGCAGTTTCCTTTACAAAAGTGCTACAGACGTCATTCAAACATCCACGTGTTTGTCTCATCAAGGCCTATAATTTACACTTGACAGCTACTTCAAAAAAGACTGCAGGTAAAAAAAATCTGCATCATTTGCATACACAGGCTTATAATGATTAGACCTCTTGTCCAGCTTTTTCAAGACACAAATGGCTGCAGTTTCCTTTATGGAAGTCCTACAGACATCATTCAAACACCAACGTGTTTGTCTAATCAAGACCTTTATTTTACAATTTACAGCAACTTCAAAAAAACAAACTAACAAAATAAAAAAATGCAGGTGAAAAATCTGCATCATTTCCATACACAGGCTTATGATGATTAATTAGACCACTTCTCCCTCTTTCTGATCAATGACATAAATAGCTGCAGTTTCCTTTAGGGAAGTCATACAGACGTCATTCAAAAACCCACGTCTTTGTCTCATTGAGACCTATAATTTATATTTGACAACATCTTCCAAAAAAATAAAATAAAATAAACCTTGAAAAATCTGCATCATTTGCATAGACTTCTTTCAGCAGATGGCGTCGGCAGAGGACGAGGGTCAATTGCAGGCGTCTGCAGAGGTCGTGGGGCAATTGCAGGCGTCGGCAGGGGTCGTGGGTCATCGTGGGTCGTCGGGGGTCGCGTCGGCCACGGCGGCTCAGTCCCGCAAACGCTGCTTGCAGCTTTAATTATTATTATTATTACAATTCAAGGCTTTTATTGTAGGAACAAATTTATTGCAGTTCAACATGATTTCTTACACAACAAAAAAAAACAGAAGGTCAACAAAAAAAGAAACATTCAGTGTAAAAACAAAGGTGTACAGAAACACTTAACAGAAAATGGCAACCCTGGAAGAGCGACTCTACTGACTGAACTGAGCTCACACTGTCTCAAACCCTGACACAAAACACAGCAAATGGTGATTAAGTAGTAAATTAAATACACACATTTGTATAAAAATGCATTTATGAAGCACCATATAGTAATATTAGTCCTGCAGCACAATGTATTTATTCAATAGTATAGACTTTGTCAACAACATTTGTAAAAACAAATTAAAAATAAAAAATAAAAAATACACAAAATAATTACATGATATGTACAATAATGATTATTGCAAGAATAGTGATTACATCCGTGCCAGGTGAAGGTGATAGGATAATCAAAGAAGCGTAGCTTTGCTGCTGATCATGTGTAGCACCGACCTACCGCAGAAGGTGGATTTATAAACAATGTTCAGGGAAGCAGTAATAAACTGCTAGCAACCAAAGAAAACAGGCTGCAACCTAAATGTAAATATTTCGAGTGAAGATGGAAACCTGCCAGATGTCGATACTGACATGGATGCAGTGACGGCTCCATGTGTAAAAACGGACACTGCTATGACAGTGAGCCACCTTTGTGGGGTTTTGTGTGAATAAAAAGGCGACAGGCTGACTCACCATTGGTGTGCATGTTCTCTGAAGTGAATCTCTGTGACAAGGGCAACTGACTCTGGGTTAAAGTTACTTTCCATTGAGACTTGCTCAATCAGAAAACCAAGAGTTTCCCTCATTTCCTGAGTAACAAAGCCAGGGTTTCCAGAAAACCTGCTTGGTGAAGCAGGCCCCTTTGGCCCCTTTTGCTTTTTCATGTAAGTTCAGGAGTCTAGATGGAAAAGGGGGTCCACGTGCAGCCCCAGCTTTTTTATGCCACCTGGTTTTTTTTTATCCTCAAAAAATTCTGGTACCAAGCTGAATTAATGTCTCAAAGGATTAATTTGAACCATTTAGTGCTTCAAACATGGCCCTTATGTTCTATCTGCCGATGGTGGTGGTAGCCCTGGTTGAAAGGATGGTGTTTGGCAGAGTGGCTTCCAGGTGATTCCCGCTTTCACCACCCTGCATCATAGATCCTTCTAACAGAGGACCATCCTCTCCCAGGGCCGGGATATCTTGGTTTACTCCTCTTGGCGTATCTCTAACGTGTTGTTTTACAGGTTGAGGTTGTTAGCCATACGCCCAACGCCCAACCTGGAGGACTAGGTGCTGCCTTTTGTCAAACCTCTATCCTGAAACCTGGCCGGCATGGTTGAACCTGACAGCGATATGACGCCTGCCGGTATAGCTTCCAGGGTCATGGAGGCACTCAAGCTTCTCCACCACGACAAACACATGGGAGAGGAAACAAGTGGTTGCCTGAAAGACATTTTGAGAAACAAATCGTAAGCTGAGATATTCTTCAGTCTAAAGGTGGTCACAGAGGCACTTGACTGGTTGCTTATCAATGTTTTCCTGGAGGAGGAGAAACCAGACATCCCACATGAGACCCTCATCAACCTTCATGTATGACTAAGCACGGATGACATCTGTTGATGCAGTAAGAGTCAAGATGCTGCAAAAAATGGTAGGCGCTGAGAAAGTTCTACTTCTTCTTCTTCTGCCGCATTATCCGGGGTCGGGTCGCGAGTTCAGCAGCCTCAGCAGAGATGCCCAGACCTCCCTGGCCCCAGTCACCTCCTCCAGCTCATCCTGTGGGACCCCAAGGGGTTCCCAGGCCAGCCGGGAGACATAGTGCCTCCAGCGTGTCCTGGGTCTTCCCCGAGGCCTCCTCCCGGTGGGACATGCCCGGAACACCTGCCCAGGGAGGCGTCCAGGAGGCGTCTGGAAGAGATGCCCGAGCCACCTCAGCTGGCCCCTCTCGATGCGGAGGAGCAGCGGCTCTACTCCGAGCTCCTCCCGGGTGGCTGAGCTTCTCACCCTGTCCCTCAGGGAGAGAAGCTCAGCCACCCTGCGGAGGAAACTCATTTCGGCCGCTTGTATTCGCGATCTTGTTCTTTCGGTCACTACCCAAAGCTTGTGACCATAGGTGAGGGTGGGAACGTAGATCGACCGGTAAATCGAGAGCCTCGCCTTTCAGCATAGCTCCTTCTTCACCACGACGGACCGGTACAGCGACCGTATCACTGCAGACGCTGCACCGATCCGCCTGTCGATCTCACGCTCCATCCTCCCCTCCTGGCTCGATGAAGCCAACATGACCACATCATCCGCAAAAAGCAGAGACGCAATCATGTGGTTCCCGAACCAGACTCCCTCCGGCCCCTGGCTGCGCCTAGAAATTCTGTCCATGAAAATGATGAACAGAACCGGTGACAAAGGGCAGCCCTGCCGGAGTCCAACACGCACTGGGAACAAGTCTGACTTACTGCCAGCAAAGCGAACCAGACTCCTGCTCCAATCATACAGGGACCGCACGGCCCCTAACAGAGGGCCCCGGACCCCATACTCCTGGAGCACCCCCCACAAGATGCGTCGAGGGACACGGTCGAACGCCTTCTCCAGATCCACAAAACACATGTAGACTGGTTGGGCGAACTCCCATGAACCCTCGAGCACCCGGCGGAGAGTATGTAGCTGGTCCAGTGTTCCACGACCCGGACGGAACCCGCATTGTTCCTCCTGAATCCGAGGTTCGACTATCGGCCGTATCCTCCTCTCCAGCACCCTGGAGTAGACTTTACTGGGGAGGCTGAGGAGTGTGATCCCTCTATAATTAGAGCCCACCCTCCGGTCCCCCTTTTTAAAAAGAGGAACCACCACCCCGGTCTGCCAGTCCAGAGGCACGGTCCCCGACCACCACACAATGTTACAGAGGCGTGTCAGCCACGACAGTCCCTGCTGAGAAAGTTCTGTACCGTAAATCAAAAGTAGACTGGAATTGTCTAGTAGTTAGAATTGTACAGGCAAATGTGGTATTTCTTCATCAAAAGTTATCTCTTGACCATTTCAGTTCATTGGTGTTCGGGTTCATGCACTATATGACAAAATTAGGCCTTCATGATAGTAACTCAGCTGAGTGCCTGGCATATTCTGAAGTTCATTTTGTGTTTTTTGGGGGTTTTTTTCCAACAAGTTTTGGTCTTTGATAAACCTGACAGTTTTATGTCTGATCTATATTACCATACATGTTTGAAAAAGCTCTGAACACAACAGCATCAACAGCAAATTGGACAGAAATTTGGACAGTACCACATTATCGACATAATGAGAGAAATGTGTTTAAAAAGAGGTGTCACGATCCTGATTATGAACCTCCAGCTCTGGTCCACTGGTCAGTGGGAGGGGTGGAGCTCCATCTCTCCTAAAGAGATGGAGAAATGAACTAGAGAGATGGACAGGTGTTAGTATTTCATGTTTGTAGTGTGGACTTTGCAAAATAGAACACAGTTTTTCAACCAAGAGAGTCTTTAAATGCTACTGGTACAATTCATCCATGTTACAAGAGAGAATGAAGACCCGGCACTGAAATGTCAGACATAGGTATTATAAAGAATGGTCCAAATTTGCAAACACAAGAATAGCAGTGCATGCATCCACATGAAAATGAAAACTGCAAGAACACTTGGGCTAAAAAAAAACATGAAAAAGCACAGAAAGTCAAACACAAGACACAGGAGCAACCTTCAAAACACATGAAAGCCTCATCATGCAGGTCACTGCTCACTGTGCAAATCAACTGAAATACAGGAAGAAATGGGACCTTGTTGTAACACAGTTGACTGCCACTGGTGGTTTAGCAACAGTCACGGTTAAGACAAGCTGACAATAGCCCCTCACACACAGACAGCCCAACGTGGCTTTCAAACCCCACCTTGCTGTTCTGTTTGAATGCAGCTGAGGCAGGTCGGGGCAGGTGGGGGGGCAGTTGTTAGCGCAGTTAGCTGGCTAAAAAAAGGTAGTATCAGAGGTGTAACCTCTCACCTCGCTGGACTTCTGACAATATGAATCTCACTGTAGTGCGCCAGGCTCTTTGCTCTGTGTATCTACAGAGGTCAGAAAAGGCACGACAGGGGCTTCAAGCAGTTTGAAAACAACAACAACTTTGAAAAAAGAAACTAGAATTTCCAAGTTACCATTTATTCTGTTAATTTTGTTGACAGAACACACAGGATTATATGATGGATTAGCTGAGCTCAGACTACATCAGTAATTTATTCACCATTTCCTACAATAAAATTACAGTTAGTGTCTGTTAGGAAGAACTTCCCCTTCCCTTTAGTGTTATTCCCCTATGAAGATAAAGCTGCATTTCTTTATTTTTTTCTGCCTTCATATCTGATTCTTATTTATTCAAGTTACAAATGTTCATGCCTCTGTTCATTCGCTGTTATTCTGACGACCTGATTATAAGTCACTTCAGTTGTTTCAGTTAAAGTTAGCTCTCCCTTTGCATCAATGCTATTTGTGGCATCTTTGGTATTTAGTAGTCTCATAATATCTCACTTGTTTTGCAAAATTGTTTTTGCTTTACAATGTCAGACAAAAAATTATAACACCTATTTTGGTTCAAGATGTTCCAAAGTAGCGACATGGTGGCGCAGTGGTTAGCGCTGCCGCCTCACAGAAAGAAGGTCGTGGGTTCGATTCCGGGACCCGGGCCTGGGACCATTCTGTGTGGAGTTTGCATGTTCTCCCTGTGTCTGCTGGCTTCTCTCCGGGTTCTCCGGCTTCCTCCCACACTTCAAAAACATGCATGTGAGGTCAATTGAACATATTAAATTGTCCGTAGGTGTGCATGTGAGTGTGAATGGTTGTTTGTTTCTATGTGGCCCTGCGATGAACTGGCGACTTGTCCAGGGTGTCACCCTGCCTTCACCCTAAGACAGCTGGGAGAGGCTCCAGCAGAGCCCTGTGACCCTGCATTGGAATAAGCGGGTATAGATGATGAATGAATGAATGTTCCAAAGTAAATCATATCAAATATCTGGACTCACTAAGAGGCAACCTGACCGACAGCAAACTGCATTTCAGTGGTGGAGTAAAGTGAACAAAGTGCTCATACGGGAGACAAGCAAGAGGACTTTGGATCATTTGGATCAGTGACTTAAAAACGAAGAGTGATATTTGACAGTCATCACCAGGAGAAGGAGAATGTGCTACTATTGAAACTACAACTGACTTTCAACAAATTACTTCAAACATGTATTTTGATGTATTTTTGGAAAACTAAAGTGAGCTGTTCGTGCAAACAATACAACAATACGCAAAACAATGTCCTCCTCCTATACCACTCTATTACTATTTACTAATATAAATTGGGAAAATAGTTCCTGAAAGTCAGGTTTTTGAGCTTCCAAAGCCTTCAGTTGAACTCTATTTGTTTTACCTCCTCCTCACTGTGAAGTATAAAAATAATCGCCTGCAGGCCTCAGCAAAGTGGCTTGCACAGTATCACTAACATCAGGACACTTTCTTATGTGTGATAACCACTGTAGTTCACTGGCAAGCTCGGGAGTGGGAGTGCTACAATCTAAAAGCTGAGCACCTCGATGACAGAAATTTAAACACTGCACCTTCACTGCAGCTTCGTCATATTCCTGGTGGGTTATTTTGGCAAAGTAAAGTAAAGGCAGAGCTTGTTATAATATTGACGCCTTGAATAAAAATGCTGTGAAAACACTTCAATGACCCTAATTTGACCTGAAACCAGTTTAACTGCTGTGATAAGGCACATACGCATGAACACACACACACACACACACACACACACACTGACACGTAGTCTAAACACAACACCACTAGACAGGATGACATTTTGTAGACGCAGAGTTTGTAAGAACATAGAGACGAGTCACTCAGAGGTCAGCAACACCACAGCATCAAATGTCAAACTTGTCAACCTTCAACACTGAAAAGTTCTCTTGAGTACATTTGCATCACTGAATTAAAAAGATGAATAATAATTTGCCAGCCATCATCAGGAGTCTGAGAATGTGAGATTATTTAAACAACAATTGACAAACAACAAAATCCATTGATACAATTTTTCCACCATCTTCTTGTCTTTTGTTGACAAGCCAGCTTAAAGTGAAAGTTTCATGCAAAAATAATATGAGAAACATTCACTACTCTTACTCCTTTATTCCTATTTACTACAATTAATTGACAAACTAATGCCTGAAAGCCTGCTTGAGTTAGTAGAGACTGACTGTTGCTGAGGATTTGTTTCGCCAGCTTCAACGAGATAACACTAACGACTAAAGCCTTCAGTTTTTCCTCCCCGCTGTCAAGTATGGAAAGTACCGAATGAACAACACCAGCCTGCAGCGATGAGCAAAATGGATTCCATGTATCACTATCATTCCATTGTTGTGGTGTAGGATGATACTGGCTGCCCAGATGGTGAAAAAATCCAGACATTCAACAAGCATCTTGGCTCTGAGCAGAGCTGTGAGCAATGTCTAGTGAATTACTGTGACGTAGGCCTGGTCACATTTTGAGATTTTCAAATTTTGCTGAAAAACTTTGGACGGTATTAAAGGTTCAGTGTGTAATATTTGAAGACTTTGAAAAAGAAACATCAAGCAGTTATATTTTAGATTGCAGAGCCTTTCACTGCCCCCCTCCTCTCCTCGTCAACCTTCTTCTTCTTTGGTTCATTTGCAGACGCCAGCAGTCACCATAATTATGAAACGCACAGGCAGCTGGATTGTCCACACCAGGCTTCCTTAGAAAAATGCTGGTACAAGATCGCAGCTAACTAAGAGCAAGACCCTTGCTAGATGTATATTCTTATACATTTGTAAGAGAAGGAAAACAAATGACTTTTGTTGTGTTACACTGTGTTTTTATGGGCATTATATGAGGCTTTTACCAATGTAAAAATCATAAATCAAGCCAAATATTACACACTGGATCTTTAATAATTATTGTATCAAATATTACATTTCATCATGTAGTCTGTGTCAGGAAAAAAATGTTGTGTTGTAGAAATACCTGCCTTCTCTGCTCTGGCGTCTCTTGCAACGCTTCCATTTGATGAACAATACAACCAGTACGGCAAGTACAAGTATGACCCCAAAGGTGATGCCAACTATGGTCCCAACTGTTGTCACACAAACACAAAAATATATATGTATTTATTTTCCTTTTCTGTTCTCTTTTGTTCAATGTGTGTTCTGTCATATCTGAATTTACACTATGCCACAAACATGGAAGCTCTCCTTGGTTTGGCTGCATAATAAATCTACCTAAGGTTACCAATAAACTTTGACTTCGACTTTCTTCATTGTCATCACAAAAGGAAACACAGCAGTGATTTCTAATACAAAATAGTCCCCTGAACCACCTGAACTTGAAGAAAACTTCATGATAACTTCATTCATTACCACAGAGCAGTGACAAGAAGTTTAGCATGAAAAAAACTGCATTATGTTTTATTGTAGTTGTTTGAATTCTTGTCTCCATTATCAAGATGCAGCAGAGAAAAGAGGTTTAATGCTCATGACAACTTACCATTTGTCTGGTTGGTGTTTTCATCCTCTGAGTTCTTGTCTTCACTGCACAGTGCAGTCACAATGACTTCCAGAGATTTATTCTCAGCAGGGGTAGCAGCCTCACACTTGTAAGAGGAGCTGAACTCCTGCGTGATAATAGTGAGAGGCAGAGACAGTGAGGAGCTGCTTTGCTTCACTTTCTCCTCGTCTTTGGACCACCAGAGTGTCGTTCCTGCAGGTTTCTCCACCACACACAGCAGGGTGCAGCTCTCAGTGGTATCATTCACTCTGACCACTGGAAGAATCGAGATAGACTCTGTGGGAAAAAAAACAAAACTAACAGATCAACAGAACAGACATAGACGTATATGTGCAGTTGACTTTCATTCCACGTGCAGCTGAAGAACATGAAGCACATGATGATCTAAAGCAAGCTGTTCTTAACTTTGATATTAATTGCTCACAAATTCAGAATGAAAAATCTTCAAAAGGATCCAGTGCAGCGTCAGTGAATGGACACAGTCAGTGATGATAGCCAATCAGATCTGGAGTCTGTGACACCAAGACCAGCAAGAAGGTCTTACACTGAACTGGACATGTTTGCGTCCTGTGATTGGATGAGCACTGAGAGCAGATTCAGAAGATTTAGTTGCCAAATCATCTGCAATTTACACTGTAAATAACTTGGTGTATTGAAGCAGCAGCAGTGCCAAATGCTGAGTTGTCTTTCTGCTGCATTTTCTCAACACAAATAAATTAATAAGATTTTTCATTGTCGTCTTATTGGTCACTGAATAAAACAATAGAAAGTTTATTGGACACGCTTGTTTAAGCTCACATAGCGAACTGTTGGTGGACTGATCAAAACTGTGTTGACTAATGTCTTAAAACTGCCTTTTATTTGTACATTTTAACAGCATCGCTGATCTTAGTTTCCAACTCTGAAGTGTGAGTGTGAGCTTATTGATTAGAAATGCTTTGAAAAGTGTTGCTCAACTCAGCCATGTTGTATTGATGGTAATATGAGGGGTATTCATTTAGGCAGTAGTGGCGGTTGCATCTTTATTACTGCCAGTTTGGTTCTGAAGGATTTATCTGATAACATTTATGATGGACTGATGGTTGTCACCTCAGGTTAAAGGGAGAAGGGTAAGGTCCCCTCAGTTTTATTAACCCCTCAGGTTTAATTAAGTCTATGAAAAACTGTAAATTGTTATTGACTAAGTTACTGTTCTTTATTTGTAACTAATCTAAAATAAGTTACACTAGTGTGCTGCGGCACAGTGGGTGACAAACACTGGGCCAGGGTGACCATACTCTGAAAAAAACAAAGAAGGTAGCTTCATTTGTGACAGACAAAAGGTGGCAGCTTTGGAGACAGCACACAGTGGGGTCCATCACTCACAACCACAAGGAAAAAATGACAGGGAAATGACCTCATCTGGAAAACTAATTTACATTTCTGCTTTACATGCGAGCACAGCACAAGATGGCAGTGCATCTTTTTTTGGTTTTGAACTAAGAACAGGATTCATCCGGTTCATTTGTGTCGTCACACATGTATCTGTGACTGAGCACTGTGACAGGTACCACAGAATAATGCCAGTGGCCCAGTGCAGTGCTCTGTGATGAATGTTAGATTTTAAATGCAACTGTATGTGTGTAGTGGTTTGTCATGCAGCAGTGAGATGTGGGAGTCTCTGTTTATTCCCAGGAGGTTTATTATTAGGAGTAAGTTTATTACAAAAGAAGTGTAGCATCAGTCAAGCACCCAGGTTTACCTGAGGGAGGTCTAGTAGGCAATGTGGGCACCTCCAGCTACAACTCCAGCCCCACAGATACAGTACACACAGATCTCATGAATAGATGGAAACCCTATTAAGGGAACAAACGTCACTGTTCCAGAATGAATGGAGTCATGTCTGCTTCCTAATAGGGGAGTAACCCAGTTATGTTGGCCCTTCTGCTTCCTCTGAAGGGAGGTAGCCCATTAACACAGACTGCATGGTGAACTGCATGTTCATCCTGTTCTCCTATTACAAGGCATCATGGTGCACTGGCACAGGATGTTTCAGACACTACATTTGAATTAGAATTAATGGGCTGTAGAACGAGTTGATCAATAGAAATTTTATAAAATCAACCTGGACAAAATGTTAGGAAGAAAAAGTAGAACATGCAATACGGTCATTTGGTACAAAAGGGTAAAAATATTTTTCATCGTCTAAATTGCAAAGAAAAAATGCATATAGGCTCTGATGTCCATTTTGTCCTATTTGGTCTAATGTGGAGTCAACATGGCCGTAGCAGTGGGTGTGGTTGAAGTTCAGTATAATTAGTTGTCAGTGCAATACATGGTGCACTGCTTCATCATTTTTGACAGGTACAATCAATTGTAACATGACATAGGTTGTTAAAACTGTTACTTACCAAACACTGTGAGTTTATAAACTGCAGTAACTCCATTTCTCACATTAACAGAATAACTTCCTGAGTTGTTGGTCTGGAGCTCTGTGATGGTAAAGAATCCAGTTGTGTTGTTCCAGTGAACTTTATCCTTCCAAGAGTCCAACAGTATTTCAGATTTCCTCTCTGTCACTTCGGCAATAACTGTTCTCTCATCATAGACCAAAAATCCACGCTGAAACACAGGCTGTGGAAGTGTTATGGATCCTCCCTCAATGCCAGTGAGGTTCTCCACTGTATCAGCATTTGAAGAAATGATCACTGCAAAACAAAAACCAAAAAAAAAAAAACATTTGAGATGATGACACACAAAAACTCAACTATTATTTTTTAAATATAACTATAAGTTATACGCCTTTGCTAACTGTCATATGTCTGTCTATTAAAAATATGATGTAGTATATCGATGTAAGAATATATAAAACTCAACAGAAAAAAGACTGAACAAGCAATGCAACAGTGGAGCTGCTGGAGCTGTTAACATTTATTACTTATTATATTTATATTATTATACCATTATTAGAAAAACATAACGTCACTCATTCAATGTGTCACTCATTTTCCCAACTGAATGTTCAATATTGTTACACGAATATATTCACCAACTACAAACCTATGAGTAACTACAGGTGACCAGTTGCAAAATGAAGTTGGTGGAAGAGAGAGGGATAGAGAAGGCAACTGGCAACAATACACAGCTAATTGTCCGATACTGGGCTTATTCAAATAATATACATATATATATACACACATATCCATATATGTACCGGTCCGCAATAAACCTATTGCTATGCAATCAAGTCGGTGTCTATGGAGATGCCTTAATCATCTACACATCATAAGGGTGCGTGTCTAGTACCGGCTCAGCTCAGGTTGTGTTGACTGACTCTTGCAGCCCTAAATGGCTGTGCATGGTCTCAAGTGTGTGTGGTCTGAAGTTTGTTTTCTTTAGATGTTTACAGCTATTTGCAGTATTTACTATTTATCAAGCAGCATCGTCTGAAGCAACTCTACTGTCCTTGTTCCACTGAACTATATGGAAACACTGGTGTGGCAAAAACTGGAGTTTCTATCAGCAAAACAGATTTTAGGTCCTATGGCAGATTCAACTAGGAACTACTGTACACAATGTCTGATTTTAAAAGGTGATTGGCATTACTTGTTGAAGAGACCTCGATTAGCTGTTAAAACCATGCTAGATGCCTTCAAATGTATACCTGGTCCACACACACACACACACACACACACACACAAAGTGAGTAATATAAAGTATACCATTCGAAGGCAGGATAATATCCTGACTACTTCATATTCCCTTGAATGAAGCTCCACAAACACTCTCTCAACAATAGACCACCTGGCAGCAGGAGGAGCGAAGCCACCTGGCTGGATCAATGTGTGTATTGACCAAAGGAGAGGTTTAGAGAGTTTGGTCATTCTGTTTCTGTGTGGATGAGGACCCACACAATGAAAACCCTCACAATCTCCAACCTGTCTGGAATTGTGTCAAGTGCAAATCCTCAACACCACTGCAACACCACTGAAGACACAGTCTAGTTTTCAGGTTTACAACAGGGAATCAGAGATCATTTATCTCAGAAGATACATTTCAGGACCCAGCACCTCATGAAGCAGCACCAGCAGCAACATCCTGTGCAAAGGTTCTCAGGATGAAACTGTAGCAGCTGGTAGCAACACAAGCAACTTGCTGCATCATCATTGTGGGATCAATAAAGTACATCTGTCTATCTGAGTTAAAAACTGTCTTGGAATATCAGGAATGTATAAGAAGAGGATCTCGTGTCCTCCACGTCAGCATCTGACATCACATCAACTGTATAATGCCGTCTGATTCCTTATAACTTCATTCAAATCCCCTCTTTGTAAACAGCATCATTTGTGTGGCCACTGGCCAGCCATACAAACCTGCAGTGATACTAAGGTGGACATTAGTTTTTCTACAATATAATACTCACTCCTCGTGAGAAATGAAATGAGCCATTGTAAGGCAAGTGCGCAACATGTGGTTAACAGCCAGTCATGCATGAAAGAAAGAACAAAAACAAAACTGTATATAGTGAAACCAATATAAATTTGATAAAATACGATATTGGTCATGCGAACCAGATGGAAACTGTTGGAGAAAAAGAGGAAGAAAAAATAAATAATAATAAAAAATAAAATAAAAAAAGAGCGGAGAGAATCTGCTCTCCTCTGCGATTTTCTGCGAGTTGCGACAAATATAAATGTTGACGATCAGGAGTTTATAATCATGCAAGTTGTATGATTATAAACTGCTGATCGGGGCTGGGGAACATATCTGCAATGCTCTCATTAAAAAACAAAAAAACAACAACACTGAGTTACTTACCGATAAGATGCAAAAGTAAATTCTTGATCCAAACCGCCATAGCTTCATACTGGGGTGGTTTTCTCGAACGAACCGATTCCCACCCCGCCTTTTTGTATTTTACTTAGATGGATTTTTTAAGGATGAAGAATAACGATACGCTAGAAATTTAAGTGTTGCAACTGAACCTCAAGCCAAAGAGGAAGAAGGTTGGAGGCAGGGTGCTGGATGAGGTTTCTCCATCAGCATGCTGTCAGTCACGTCAACCCACGGAGCACTGCACGTATGTTGGTTCTTTGTTTAAACCCCAGCGAGCTCCATTCTCACGATACACCCCTGGAAATGTTGGTAGGTGGTACTAGGGCTGGGCGGTATGACAAAATTTTCATATCAGGTTTTTTTTTGTTTTTTTTAATCGGTTTCACTGTATTTTTTCATGCGAGTGTTCTTTCACGTTTTCTTCTAATAAGAAAAGAATTAGTGCAGTTGATTGGCTTTAAATAGCCCATTTTACTGTCATAAGGGCTGTGTCATGTTTTTTTTTTCATGTCCATCCATAGGTAAAAGCATGAGCCCTTCAAAGGATGGTTGGCAACATGGAGGCAGTAATTAGAATGACGATGGTTGCAGTCAAAATGGAACATTTTTATTGAACATAGTTTGCATAATCAGTGCAGTTAACCATCATTATTATCAAACATCCTATGAGGTATTTCAACTGGTATTAGGTTAGGAAAGGAATAAAACATATCACAAACACATTCTTTCTTTTGTAGACCAACAAACATTGCACACATTGTTCATATTGAAAATTCCTGTTCCCTGAAATTTAAGACTTTTCAACTGACCCTCCATTCAATTGAGCTACACAATAGCTTAACAAATGAACAATAGTTTTCAACTTCCAGTAATTATGTTGCTTAAGAATTTTCTCCTATGCAGTCCCTTTAGCGAACGCGTCTTGAATGGACGTCTGACTGCTAACGCCCGGTTCACACTGGACGTGGAAGCGCCGCCGAGCGCTTCCATTCGGCGCCCATGTTAATCAATGTAGTGGTTCACACCAGGCGTGAACAGGCGCGCGGCTCCCCTCGCGGATCGCGCCATGCATTTACGTCAGTTCACTGGACGTGGAAGCGAAGCGCCGCGAAGTGCCGAGCGCTTCCATTCGGATTCCGAATTTGAATCTATTTTTTGGTAAGCATGTGAAGTGTTGGAATCATATATTTAGTTTAGATGTTTGTGTTGAATAATATAATTAGTTTAGATGTTTGATTATAATAATATAATTACTAATATAGAAATGTTTAAATCATTTAGCTGACCTATACAGAAAGAAAAGGCATTGTTGCAGGAGTCATGCAAAGAACAAAAGGAAGCCAGTCAGAGGAGGACAACATCGGAGAGCGTTTGCATGTTTTCTTTATGTATAAAAGGACTGGGTCAAGGGACAGATAGCAGTCAGACTTCATGCCCTGACAATACATTGTTGTTGCTAGGGTTTTGAACTCGGCCCAGAACTCTGTATATTTGTATCCTGAATTGGTTTGTTTACTAAAGACATATTTTAATTGGCATTGTTCTCCTGAAATTCTTCATTCAACGAACACGCGGATCGGCAGCACGACAAAAGAAAATACTGCAATCCAAAAGAAGCTATTTGCAGCTGTTGGCGAGGATTGTGGTTTCACTGTGTCCGTTTGAGACGTTTGCTGCCAAACGCCTGTTTTGTATTTAGCCCAAAGCGACCGCACAACAAGTTCTCATCAGAGCTCTTTCAGTTGAATTCACTCCCTCTGGTTGCACATTCAGACATGTTTTTCACCTTTGCCCTCCACCTTGTCTGCTGTGCCACCATTAAGGTTCATGGTGGAAAGAAGAGCCTGATTTCATCATTTGGATTTAATCTGTCTTGACTCGCTGTGCAGTGCAACCAGTCAGATGTTAGGATCAACAAACTGAAGTGGCAGTTTGAATAATTTTGCCAGTGCAGGTAAGAAATGATTAAAAATGTTAACAAAAAACAAAACAAAACAAACAGTGTACAACCTAATGCACCATAGACTTGAATCGCACAACAATCACATGTTTCAAGCTCTCCTGAGATGCACAAAATCACGTGGCTGACCAAATTTGGCCCATCACCCTGAATTTAACAGGCATGTTTCAACTACTGGCTGAATTAATTCACAGCCTCCAGCGACAGCCGTGACTCTGGATGCAGAAAGAGTCATAGAAAATAGATTTCTGGATGAAATAATTCCAAGACCTTTATCTACACAGCCAATACACAAAGGTTGCAGGTTTTTAAAGTCAGATTTCTCTCTTGATGAACTGTTACACAACTAGCATAATATTATTATTATTATTATTATTATTATTATTATTATTATTATTATTAATAATAATAATAATAATTAAAGCTGCAAGCAGCGTTTGCGGGACTGAGCCGCCGTGGCCGACGCGACCCCGACGACCCACGACGACTCCCCGGCGACGCGGGCCGACGCGACCCCGACGATCTCCGACCCCTGCCGTTGCCGACGCGACCCCCGACGACCCACGACGACCCCCGACCCCTGCCGACGCCTGCAATTGCCCCACGACCTCTGCCGACGCCTGCAATTGACCCTCGTCCTCTGCCGACGCCATCTGCTGAAAAAAGTCTATGCAAATGATGCAGATTTTTTCAAAGTTTTTTTAAATTTTTGGAAGATGTTGTCAAATCTAAATTATAGGTTTTAATGAGACAAACACGTGGGTGTTTGAATGACGTCTGTATGACTTCCCTAAAGGAAACTGCAGCTATTTATGTCTGTGTTCAGAAAGAGGGAGAAGAGGTGTAATTAATCATCATAAGCCTGTGTATGGAAATGATGCAGATGTTTCACCTGCATTTTTTTATTTTGTTGGTTTGTTTTTTTGAAGTGGCCGTAAATTGTAAAATAAAGGTCTTGATGAGACAAAGACGTCGGTGTTTGAATGACGCCTGTAGCACTTTCGTGAAGGAAACTGCAGCCATTTGTGTGTTGAAAAGCTGGAGAAGAGGTCTAATCATCATAAGCCTGTATATGCAAATGATATTAATTTTTAACCTGCAGTCTTTTTTTGAAGTAGCTGTCAAATGTAAAATAAAGGTCTTGATGAGACAAACACGTCGGTGTTTGAATGACGCCTGTAGCACTTTCGTGAAGGAAACTGCAGCCATTTGTGTGTTGAGAAAGCTGGACAAGAGGTGGAATCATCATAAGCCTGTATATGCAAATGATTTTAATTTTTAACCTGCAGTCTTTTTGAAGTGCCTGTCAAATGTAAATTATAGGCCTTGATGAGACAAACGCGTGGATGTTTGAATGACGTCTGTAGCACTTTTGTAAAGGAAACTGCAGCCATTTACAGTATATGGCTGTTGAATAAGAGGGAGAGCAAGAGACAGGCGTGAGGGGCTCCCAACCTGCAGCAGCAGAGGGAGCGCCGCTAGCTCCGTTAGCTCCGCTTTTGCAAGCATGGACATCTAAGCTCAGAACTCCGCCATTCCGGCGTCTACAGGAAAGATATTGGTATCATCTTTTAGCTAAGAACTTCAGCTATCTAACTATGTATAGTTATCCGGTGAGTGAGTAACGGTGTAGGCGTGGTTAGTGAAAATACGATCTTTTTTTTTTTTCGTTCAGGCGATCTCAAACAAGTCGAAATATTTCACTTCCTGTTTGTCCTAGGCCAAAAGTTAGAGCGTACGCGACGTAGAGCTCGATGAGACGAACGCGTGGATATTTGTTGCATGAATGTCCGATGTTCCTAGAGGGCGCTAGGTGCATTTTTAGGTATTTTTCTGGTGTGTTTTTTTGGATTTTGGTCAGTTTTGACATGCATCGACTTTAAAGGGCTGTAAAATGAAAACGGTGCAACGCATCCGGACCATTGTTTTTGCGTTGACCTTCTGACAGTCCAGTCAGTGCAATACAAAAGGTTTGAAAGTTGCAGCCTTCACTGTTGTTGAGTTGTGTCACTGTGGATGATTTCAAACAAGAGGAAATAACTAACTTCCGGTTTGTCAGGGTCAAAGGTCATCATGTCAGAATGTAGGTCTGTATCCAAGGAACGCGTGGGTTTTCGTCCCATGTCGTTTCGACCTTCCTAGAGGGCGCTTAGAGGCATTTTAATTTTTTGCGAGGGATTTTAGCGATTTTTGGTCAATTTTCAATGTGCATGAATTTGGAGGGTCCGTTGCAACGAAAAGCGTTTGAAAATTTCACTTTTTTTTGATAATTATTTGGAATGAAGGTCCAGTCTATGTCATATTGACTTTTCAAGCCCGCCGGACTTGCGCTTCCTGAGCCTTATGTTTTCTCTGATTTCCATAAAAGTGAGGATAGCTGACTTCGGTTTGTGTGGGTCAAAGGTCATCATATAACAAAAAGCACCCAATTGCCCGCACGCTGTGGGTTTTGGTCCCATGTCTCTACGACCTT
>CM020501.1:32350860-32374392 GCA_009823395.1 Thamnaconus septentrionalis | reverse complement strand
CATTGTACAATGAAATTTTAAGTGCAAAACCAACGGTGCAGGTAAAAACACATAAGAATCAACATACTCAAGATTTCACAAGTCCTGTAAAATGTTCTTTGCCTTTTTGAGGCATCTGGAGCTGTAGGGTTCATCCAAAGTGACACTAAGGTGTTCACTGCAGGAAGCAGATCGAACAGACGAGAAAAAATAGTTCTATGTTCGGAGGAACGAAGCACGTTTGACTGCAAGGTTCCAACCACGGTTACCACAGAAAAAAGTTAGGTGTGAGTGTGCAACGTGAGAAACAGACAGAAAGCCGCCTGTGTCTGAGGTTGCAACACAAGATGCATCTCCTCAACCTAACTTTTTACAATGTTAATGCAGTAACTTGCAATTGATAAAAATGTGTCTTTGTTATTGAGCTGAAAAGTTTGATATTTGACCAATGTTTGTTTCATAACCAGATAAAGGTAAATGTCATAATAATACAGAGCTGTCTGCATACACATATACAAAAAACTCCAAAAAAAACTCCATAGGCAAAATGCCAAAATAATAAAGCCTCAACCTTTTTTTCTCAATGTTCAAAATAAACTTAAGTCAATCAATCAAAAATAAAGTTGAAAACTTGACAAAATAAATGAAGAACATTTACATATAATGCTGTAATCTTCTGAGAATTTCCCCCACTTAGAATTTAATATAACATAATGAATATGACATGTTCATATCAGTATCAATATTTTGTACAACTCGAGCAGTTTAAATGTTTCATAATAAACTCAGTGCTGTTGATGACTGACCCATAATTGTTGATTATGTCCTGTTTTGTCTTCATTGATACAGCTAATATCACTGTAACTGTGCAACTGGCTTTGGGTCAATGTGAAAAATGTAAATTCATTTTCTCGTCTTTTTATGTGTAAAACCCTGCACCACATCTGAAGACGTCTTGAAGCGCTTGACACCATCAAAGAGGAAACCATGAGATGGAAAAACTCCCTCAGGGGAAGAAGCGTCAAAGCAGACCTCAACTCTGCAGGGCAACAAACTGCTTTGACTGGTCGGGGGGAAAATGAAGTGCAGAAATGGAGAGATATAGTTAGAAATAGAGAGAGACTCAGGCATGAAGAGTTGTAGAGTCTTATGCTTTTGTCATCTTCCAAATGTGTTTCTCTTTCTTGTCAAAACTGACCTGACAAACACATTTCAAGAAGTGAACCTTGCTGCATGCATGAGTCCATTAATAAAGCCCATCAAGTTGTAAAAAAAAAAAAAAAAAAGAGTAAAAAAAAGTGCTGAATTTCCAACCACTGAAACAGATTCGGCACCAGATCAGTTGCTTGAGGCAGGAGGCTGCTCAGCTGTATTAGAAAAAAAAAGAAAAGCAACAGATAAACAGAGCCAAGCACATCCTCCTCATGCTGGTCACATGTGAGCTGAGGAGTGAAAGGCTGCAAGGGCAGCTGGGTGGAGGAGAAGGAGAAGAGGTGTGAAAAAGCAGGGCAGTTGGTGGGGGTTGGTGGAAGGGCAGAGTCTGGTTCTTTTGCCAGAAGGCAGCAGTGCAAACAATAAGTGCCCGCTGTGGGATAAGTCCTGTAAAATGTTCTTTGCCTTTTTGAGGCATCTGGAGTTGTAGAGCTCGTCCAGAGACGGGAGAGGGCGGCCCATGATTTTCTGTTGCAGCAAATATCCAATAATCCAGTTGGCTCATCATCAGTCAATTGGCTACTCAGTGGCCGAGTGGAAACGTGACTTTCACATGCTGAGGTTGGTAAGTTGCAGTTAAATATCATGCTTTTTAACATAGATCTTTCACACAAACACAATGCCTTAACAATTTCTGAAAAATGTACATTGATTCTCTTTAATAGAGCAAAGTGACACTAAGGTGGTCGCTGCAGGAAGCAGATTGAACAGACGAGAAAAAATAGTTCTATGTTACGAGGAACAAAGCACGTTTGACTGCAAGGTTCCAACCACGGTTACCACAGACAGCAGAGTCACGTGTGCACCGTGAGAAACAGACAGAAAGCCACCTGTGTCTGAGGTTGTCTTGTCTGGTGGCAGATCCAAACCAGTAGTGATGGAGGTGCAGAGGACAGACTGGATGATGGCAGTGTAGAAGGTGATCAGCAGCTCCTGAGGCAGGTTGTACTTCCTGAGCTGTCTCAGGAAGTACAACCTTTGCTGAGCCTTCTTGCAGACAAAAAACGTTTGAACTGGTTTTCCCAGTCCCGATCCCCTGTGGTGACGACCTGGCGTTCCACACACTTGCCGTGGCCTGAGATGTGATTCAGGCCTCTCCACACCTCCCTTGCATTGTTCTGTGTTTCTCGAGCCAGTCGTGCTGGGTTAGGGGTTATTAGAAATGTCTCAGCTGATTGTGATAGTAGAGCTCCCAGGCTTTCCAATGACATCTCACATGTCAAATTCTACTGTATAATATTTTAAATAATCATTAACAAAGATGAAAAATACAGTAATGTGAATGACAAAGTTGCCTACTTTGAAGTTGCCCCAAAGGGGAAAAAATGATTTCCCGTGTAACATGTCAACTGATTGTGATAGTAGACATCCCTGGCTTTCCAAATATACCTCACATGTCAAATTTTACTGAATAATTTTTTGAAATAATCCTTGTCAAAGATGAGAAATACAGTAATGTGAATGATAAAGTTGCCTACTTTGAAGTCGCCCCAAATGGGCAAAAATGATTTCCCGTGAAATGTCTCAGCTTATTGTGATAGTAGAGCTCCCAGGCTTTCCAATGATACCTCACATGTCAAATCTTACTGTATAGATTTTGTAATAATCATTAACAAAAATGAAAAATACAGTAATGTGAATGACCAAGTTGCCTACTTTGAAGTTGCCCCAAAGGGGCAAAAATGATTTCCCGTGAAATATGTCAGCTGATTGTGATAGTAGACATCCCTGGCTTTCCAATGATACCTCACATGTCAAATCTTACTGTATAGATTTTGTAATAATCATTAACAAGAATGAGAAATAGAGTAATGTGAATGATAAAGTTGCCTACTTTGAATTCCCCCCAAAAGGCCAAGAATGATTTCAGTCAGCAGTAGTAGGGTCAGTACCCTACTACAATCTATACTGGCCAGTGTGGCCAGTGGCCAGTAAATTTATAGGGGGGGCCTTGGCCACCCCCCGGTGGTGCCATTGTTAGGTTGATCACTGGGCTTCATCCAAACTGACCCTGCAAGGTTGCCGTTACGTCGCAGTCTGGTTTGTTGGCAGGGAACTCTTGGCTGCCACCTTCTGGAAGCAGTGTGGATAACCCCAGCTTGTTCAGCCAGAAAAGTGTATTATAGAGTAACAACAGTGTCCTGGTAAACAATTCCCAGGGTTTGAAACTTTTAACTTTATAAAAATAACTTTTATTCCTCTAATATAATACAAAGAAAGCAAGCACTTAATGTTTAATATTGCCTTTAATTTTGTTCCAAAAAATGTAAAAACAAGTGTAATTCATTTTTTGATTTGTCTTATTTTAATCACCTGCACCTCTTTACACTTCTAGTCTCATTTTCAAAAGCTCCCACCCTCTATCCAACACCAGCACAGTAGCTAAGAAATCTTAACAAGCAAAGTAGTAGTACATTTTATTTAAAAAATATATAAAATAAATAATAATATTAAAAAAAGGTGGAAAGACAGTCAGTCGGAGAGACCACACACCGATTCGCAGTTGTTGTTTTTACACAAATAATCGCCCCAGATTTGGGTCATAATGGGGTCAGAAATGCTCTTAGTGTGCCCCCAACATTCAGCATGAAGTCAGTTTACCCTCAGGCAGGACTGAGGACTCTGTTGTCACTGTCTTTGTTCAAAAAACAAACGGTTCCTGCAAAAGTTTGAAGATGATTCAAAATGAAATTGTTCAAGTATTTAGAAATCAACTTTTTAGCAAAATGGAATTTTGGGGAGGAAAACACAAAGGTCAAAATGGTAAAATACCCCCTTGTGTGTCTGCTTGTCCTGGTCTTTGCTCTAACACTCCAACTTGATGAAAAATCCAACCGGTCCCAGTATTGACACCAGCAGGACAATGACAACGGTGATTATGGTCACACCTGTAAAACACATCTGTGGTCAAAGAAATATACATCAAGATGCAGCAGAGAAAAGAGGTTTAATGCTCATGACAACTTACCATTTGTCTGGTTGGTGTTTTCATCCTCTGAGTTCTTGTCTCCACTGCACAGTGCAGTCACATTGACTTCCAGAGATTTCACCTCAGCAGAGGTAGCAGCCTCACACTTGTAAGAGGAGCTGAACTCCTGCGTGATAATAGTGAGAGGCAGAGACAGTGAGGAGTTGCTTTGCTTCACTTTCTCCTCGTCTTTGGACCACCAGAGTGTCGTTCCTGCAGGTTTCTCCACCACACACAGCAGGGTGCAGCTCTCAGTGGTCACATTCACTCTGACCACTGGAAGAATCCAGACAGACTCTGTGGAGAAGATGGAGATTTACAAGATTAGATTGTAAGGAACTTCTGGCCAGTTGGCCAGTCTGTGTGGATGATCGAGTCATGCAAACCAAGCACCAGGCAATCACAGTAAATAACCTGGAAAATACCGTAATTTCCGGACTATAAACCGCTACTTTTTCCCCATGCTTTGAACCCTGCGGCTTATACAACGGTGCGGCTAATCTATGGTTTGTTTGTTTTTACAGCTAACGGCCACTAGGGGACCTTCTCAACTATGGATTTTTTGGTGGTGAGGAGGGGGGGGGGTGGAGTTGTGTAGTCTCTGCAGAAGAAGTATGAAATACTGGCTCCATTCAAAGAGCCCTAATTCCATCAATCGCTTCACTATTTAACTTTTCTAGCAGTGTGACGGTAGTGATGTGTCACTTTGCAACTCTTCCACTCTGATGGCATTTCTCTCTGTGTAAAATTAAAACTGGCTTGCAACTCGCTCTTATCAACGTCACTTCATATGTTGACGGCTCTGCAAAAGTGACTATTGACATGTGGGAATCCTGCAGTTTTTTGCTTGTTTGACTGGACAAAAAAGGGTGCCTACATTCCTCATCAAGGTCTAAAACCACAGTTGCTTCTTATACTGATTGTTGGAGGTCTTGTTTCAAAAGCACCGAGATTCCTTTTCTTTCAATATCAACTATTTCTTTGCAGCTGTCAGACTTGATGGCAGTCAACGTCTCTGAGATCCAGTGACTGATGAATGTTTAAGTGCCAAGGTGAATGTCAGTGGAGTGGAGGTGTTCATGGTGAGCACTTCCACAAAGTGAGAAGGATGAGAAATGGTTTCCAATGAGTATAAATCTTAGAAAGTTAACAAGTGTGTTTTACTGTAGGCTATAATCACAGTTAATCATGTGATCCCCGTGGACCAAGGCAATGCTACAAACTGTTGTGATGAGTGTTGATGGTACATGGAATTACTCTCTCGTGTGGTTCACTCTTCCGTTTTATTTTCTACAGCCATGTGCTTTCAAACTGAGGGCCTTTGAAGGCCTCAACACCAGCAACCCAAGCCCACCACCAACTTTCCCCACTGAACCACAGCTGCACTAAAACAGTGAAGATGATGTGGTAACTCAGCACACGTGCAGAGTTTAGTTTTACAGTTGGGGAGAAAATGATTCAAATGAACTCAATATAATTCACTGGTAATCCAGTATAGATGAGTGTATGTGTATGATTGTGTGCCCATTCCCTCAAATTGCGTTCTGGGGCCCGCTGCACAAAACTATATAAGGGATTAAGTCGGGATATCTTGGTTTTCCTGGCTCAATTTATCCATAATTCTGTTGCACCAGAGTGGGATAGTAGAGGTTGGGATATGACATCTGTTACCATAGAGATTTAATCTGTGGAGTTAACCTGCCTAGGACCAGGTTTAGTTCCATGATCTATTTAATATCATCACTTATAATATTCATACATACATTTATACACCTTTCTATATATACCATTCTTCTTTATTTGCGCCTTTACAGGGACAGGGAAAAGTATATAAACTATGTAAAACAATTAATTAATCATTCATTAATTTGATAAAAATATTTAATAATGAGATTTTTAGCAAAATGTGATTAGAAGAGGAAAAATCAAAGGTCAAAATGGTAAAATACCTCCTGTGTGTCTGCTTGTTCTGGTCTTTGCTCTAACACTCCAACTTGATGAAAAATCCAACCAGTGCCAGTATAGACAACAGCAGGACAATGACAACGGTGATTATGGTCTCACCTGTAAAACACATCTGTGGTCAAAGAAATATACATCAAGATGCAGCAGAGAAAAGAGGTTTAATGCTCATGACAACTTACCATTTGTCTGGTTGGTGTTTTCATCCTCTGAGTTCTTGTCTCCACTGCACAGTGCAGTCACATTGACTTCCAGAGATTTCACCTCAGCAGAGGTAGCAGCCTCACACTTGTAAGAGGAGCTGAACTCCTGCGTGATAATAGTGAGAGGCAGAGACAGTGAGGAGCTGCTTTGCTTCACTTTCTCCTCGTCTTTGGACCACCAGAGTGTCGTTCCTGCAGGTTTCTCCACCACACACAGCAGGGTGCAGCTCTCAGTGGTATCATTCACTCTGACCACTGGAAGAATCCAGATAGACTCTGTGGAGAAGATGGAGATTTACAAGATTAGATTGTGTGTGTGTGTGTGTGTGTGTGTGTGTGTGTGTGTGTGTGTGTGTGTGTGTGTGTGTGTGTGTGTGTGTGTGTGTGTGTGTGTGTGAGAGAGATGTCCATATCCAGGACCTTGGTTTTGGGACCAAACTGATGACTAATCTTGATGTACGCTTTGGGTTTTTGTCTTGTTGGAAGGCTCAGCGACGACATCAGAATAGACTACCAACAGATTTCTGCATATTATCCCTCAAAATTGCAACATCATTTTCTTTTTTCATGATGCCATTCACCCAAACTAGGCTCTCTGTGCTTGAGGCTCCTAAACAGCCCCACAGCATGATGCTCTCAACCCAGTGTTTAATGTGGGAACTGTGTTGTTCTGCAAACATAGGCAACATCCATGAGCCCTGACAGTTCCAGTTTAGTATCATCAGACCAAAGCAGAGTTCCAGAACTCAGTGTTATCTTCCAAATGTTCATGGGCAAACCTCAGTCTGGCTTTGATGTGCTGCTCTTTGAGTAAAGAGGTTCCTCTGCTATGATGGCCCTCAAGGCCACCATGATGGAGATCCCTGACAACTGTGTTCCTTGAAACACCAACCAACCAGAAGAGGCCTGGTCAGCAACAATCATCTTGGCAGATGTCCGGGGCTTCTTGCTGACATCTGTGACTCTTTTCCTTTCTTGAGTTCTACAAAGTTCTAATTCTAGTTCTTCTTGTGTTTACGACCATGTCCAGGTTTGTTTCTTCCAGAATTTGTCTCCTTGTACTTGACAATGATGGAACGTACAGTGGCTCCAGACACTGAAAAGCTTAGACATGGCAGTACAACCTTCTCTCTTATCATGAGCCTCCACTACCTTCATTCTGATCTAAGAACTGATTTCCTTTGTCTTTGGCATGGTGAGTAAAAGTAGTCCCTCTCCATGGTGTGTTCAAGTGCCCTGTTCCTTGGAGGTCTTTTATGCTGAGGTGTTGTGATGAAGTTAACTGACTGCACAGATGTGGATGGAAAGCTCTTTTTTGAAAGCAAATATTCACATGTGGGGTAGTTTCCATGGCCACATCAATAAAATTAATATTTTGAACACCCCATCTTCACTATATTTGATATAAAGCAGCCCTGCGATGTACTGGCGACTTGTCCAGGGTGCCACTCTGCCTTCGCCCAGTGACAGCTGGGAAAAAGCGGGAATGGAAAATGAATGAATGAATGATATAAAGCAACAAACACACACTACACTATTACACTAGGGTGAGAAGAAGGAACCTCCATTTGCAACAACACCCAGTTGCCAGCTTTGGAGACAGAACAATGTGGCCTATCAGCCACAACCACAAGGCGAAAAAAAAAACAAAAAAAACAGGTCATTTTCTGGAAATAACCTCTTCTGTAAAATTACTTTTCCAGTTCTGCTTTACATGAGAGGACAGCAAAGGAAACTCAGTGCATCTTTGTTTAGTTATGAGCTAAGAACAGGAAGTTTTTCTGAAGTGTTGTCGTTGTGCATGCATGATCTGTGACTGAGCACTGTGACAGGTACCACAGAATGATGCCAGTGGCCCAGTGTGTTGCTTTATGATGAATATTATATTTTAAATGCAACTATATGCATTAGAATTAATGGGCTGTAGAACTAGTTGAGCAAAAGGAATTTTATAAAACTGACTTGGACATCATTTTAGGACCCAAAAGTAGAACATGCACGTGCAAAGAAGGATGTGTGGTCACCATAGAGTTCACAAAGAGGCTCAGGCTTGCAACTCTGCTGCATGACTGTATTAATAGATGGATGGAGCTTCCGGTTTATAAAAGGAGGCCGAAGAGGAAGCACCAAAGCCTGCATGTATGCTGTGTCATTTGGCCAGCAGGAGCCACTAAAGTTGACTGCAAAAAGACTGAAAAATGGCTGTTGGCTGACAATAGGGACAAAACGGTCATTTGGTACAAAAGGGTAAAAATATTTTTAATTGTCTAAATTGCAAGAAAAAGTGCATATAGGCTCTGATGTCCATTTTGTCCCTTCTTCTTCTTCTTCTGCCGCATTATCCGGGGTCGGGTCACGAGTTCAGCAGCCTCAGCAGAGATGCCCAGACCTCCCTGGCCCCAGTCACCTCCTCCAGCTCATCCGGTGGGACCCCAAGGCGTTCCCAGGCCAGCCGGGAGACATAGTCCCTCCAGCGTGTCCTGGGTCTTCCCCGAGGCCTCCTCCCGGTGGGACATGCCCGGAACACCTGCCCAGGGAGGCGTCCAGGAGGCGTCTGGAACAGATGCCCGAGCCACCTCAGCTGGCCCCAGCCACCCTGCGGAGGAAACTCATTTCGGCCACTTGTATTCGCGATCTTGTTCTTTCGGTCACTACCCAAAGCTTGTGACCATAGGTGAGGGTGGGAACGTAGATCGACCGGTAAATCGAGAGCCTCGCCTTTCGGCATAGCTCCTTCTTCACCACGACGGACCGGTACAGCGACCGTATCACTGCAGACGCTGCACCGATCCGCCTGTCGATCTCACGCTCCATCCTCCCCTTCTGGCTCGATGAAGCCAACATGACCACATCATCCGCAAAAAGCAGAGACGCAATCATGTGGTTCCCGAACCAGACTCCCTCCGGCCCCTGGCTGCGCCTAGAAATTCTGTTCATGAAAATGATGAACAGAACCGGTGACAAAGGGCAGCCCTGCCGAGTCCAACACGCACTGGGAACAAGTCTGACTTACTGCCAGCAAAGCGAACCAGACTCCTGCTCCAATCATACAGGGACCGCACGGCCCCTAACAGAGGGCCCCGGACCCCATACTCCTGGAGCACCCCCCACAAGATGCGTCGAGGGACACGGTCGAACACCTTCTCCAGATCCACAAAACACATGTAGACTGGTTGGGCGAACTCCCATGAACCCTCGAGCACCCGGCGGAGAGTATGGAGCTGGTCCAGTGTTCCACCACCCGGACGGAACCCCCACTGTTCCTCCTGAATCCGAGGTTCGACTATCGGCTGTATCCTCCTCTCCAGCACCCTGGAGTAGACTTTACTGGGGAGGCTGAGGAGTGTGATCCCTCTATAATTAGAGCCCACCCTCCGGTCCCCCTTTTTAAAAAGAGGAACCACCACCCCGGTCTGCCAGTCCAGAGGCACGGTCCCCGACCACCACGAGATGTTACAGAGACGTGTCAGCCACGACAGTCCCTGCACAGAGACTTGAGGTACTCGGGGCGGATCTCATCCACCCCCGGCGCCTTGCCACCAAGTAGTTTCCGACCGAGAGTCCTCCTCCATGGCCTCCCCGAACTCCTCCCAAGCCCGAGCTGCATTTTGTCCCATTTGGAGTCAACATGGTCATAGCAGTGGGTGTGGTTGAAATTCAGGATAATTAGTTGTCAGTGCAATACATGGTGCACTGCTTCATCATTTTTGACGGGTACACTCAACTGTAACATGACATAGGTTGTTAAAACTGTTACTTACCAAACACTGTGAGTTTATAAACTGCAGTGACTCCTTTCATCGCATCAACAGAATAACTTCCTGAGTTGTTGGTCTGTAGCTCCGTGATGGTAAAGATTCCAGTTGTGTTGTTCCAGTGAACTTTATCCTTCCAAGAGTCCTCCAGTATTTCAGCTTTCCCTTCTTTCACCATGGCAATAACTATTCCCCCACAGATCAAAAATCCACGCTGAAACACAGGCTGTGGAAAGGTTATGGATCCTCCCTCAATGCCAGTGAGGTTCTCCACTGTCTCAGCATTTGAAGAAATGATCACTGGAAAACAGAGAAACAACTTGATATGTTGACGTAGTGTTTAAACTCAACTAATATTTTTACATGTAATGACATCATAATTGCTTATATAAATATAACCTGTCTGTATGGTGGCACATTACTGACAGAGAAAGCTCATTTTAAGCAGGGGGAAACATTATAGGCTGCTGAGGTTGGTTGGAGGTCAAAGAAAAACAGACAGACGTGAGACGCAGTGTGTTGCATGTCACAGTGCAGCAATTAGTTTTTTGGGTTTTTTTCATGTGGCTGCACCAGGTGACAAATTAGTTGATTTGCATGACAAATCTGCTCTTGACAAAACTGCTCTTTCAGCTCTTTCATAATTGCACTACAAATCTGTAATGCTCTGATAAAATGCCACTTCAGTCAATTACTTACCTGAAAGAAGCAAAAGTAGATGAACTTGAACCCACATTATGAAGAATGAAGCGGAAGGGTGTTTCACTGCTAAACTGCTGCTGCAACACGTCCATTTCCTCACAACACCTCCATCTCTCCGCCCAGGCGCTAAAAGAAGAGAAAACGAAAGAACAGCTGATATATACATATAAATAAAAACAGTTTTGCACACACATGAAAATTGCAATTATCATCATCGAAAATCATGGTAACAAATCAAAACAAAACATACTGTAATTAATAAATA
This sequence comes from Thamnaconus septentrionalis, assembly GCA_009823395.1. Taxonomy (NCBI): domain Eukaryota; kingdom Metazoa; phylum Chordata; class Actinopteri; order Tetraodontiformes; family Monacanthidae; genus Thamnaconus; species Thamnaconus septentrionalis. The sequence goes on along the minus strand of CM020501.1, from coordinate 32,363,346 downwards.
ATGAGAAATTATAATGATATAAATATCTGTAAGATATAAATGATATAATATTAACTGCCTCTCTTTAAAATTTGAAGAATCTGCCTGGAAACCATTTTATTCTGTGAAGCTATTTGAAGCTGTCAATGGGTGAAGTGGTTTCTCTTTTACCTGCCTTTTATGGTAACACCACTGTTCATGTTGTCTTCAACATGAAGTGGTTCATTATTTCCTGTTAAATTACCTTTGTTTAGAAATATGCCTCTTTATTCCAACCATGACAGACTTTGGGTCACATGAGGCATTAAACTTGCAACCTTGCAAACATGATGGAGAAAAACACATGTGGGCCAAATCACAGACAAACACATACCTTCAGAAACTGGAGGGAGTTTCTCATCTGGATCATGTCAGTAGTTAAAGTTCTAGACTCACATCAGAGGATCAAAGTCATTCTGCAAACTTCAGCCACTGGATGCTTTGCAGTGCATCTTCAGTACAAAACAAATCATTTCAGCTGCATTCTAAGACTGCAGCTATGTGGCAATGTTCTCTGTTTTAATCTTTGCCAAAGGCGAGCCTACAATATGTGACACAGACAGTGCTGTTTTGGACTGTGACATTCTGTATGGTTTGTATGAACGAACATCAGGCTGAGGTGTGGGAGTTCCTCTTCCTTCTTCACTTGAATTCACTCCCTCTGGAAGAACATTCTGACATTTTATGTTGTGTTGTTACACGTGCCTGTGTTGCTGTTTCGCTATTTTGCTCCACACTGTTTTCTCTCAGGAGCATAGTTTGATTGTTGTCTTTTGCCCCCTCCTCTCTCCTGCTGTTCTCCTCTTTCTGCCCCATCCTGCAGTCCCTTGTCGTATTATGTTGTGTTGTATATGCATGGATGCGGATTGCATGAAATTTCGCGTGTATTTTGGTACATGTGACAAATAGGGCAGATCCAACCCCCCCAATTCCAACCCTGAATACTGAGTAGCAGGCAGGCAATGGGTGCCATTTTTACAGTCTTTGGTATAAACCTTTGTGCCGGTTCTGGACCACCGGACTGGTGGGTCACCCAATCCCAGGCCAGGGATGCCCTGTCTGGACTCTGCCCACCAATTCCTGGTGCTGCAACCTGCTCACTGCCTTCTTCTGCACCTCCTCCTCTGCCCTGCACTTCCTTCCTGCCACCACACGAGCATTCGTCTCTCTCACCGACTCAACAATCTGCAGGTTCCCTCAGCTGCATCACAAGCTTCTCCTTCTCCTGCCTGGACCCAAAAGAGATGGACTTTAGAGGGAGGTTGGAGGCTTGCTGATGCAAAGCACCTTGGGAGCCTGAGCCATTTCCGGATGAATGAGTTGGTCTTTGCTTGACCATAATGAGGTCGCTACAGGAAGCAGATTGAACTGATGAGGAAAATAGGCGTTCTATGGTTGCATTGAGGAACATTTGACTGGAGCGGTGACCACAAGCAAAGTCAGGGCTGAGTGTGCATCGTGAGAAACACACAGGAAGTGGTGTCAGTGGTTTCAAACTTAACTTTCAACAATGCAAAAGCAGTAACTTGTGTTTGATCAAATTTGTCTTTGTTATCTTGAGAAGATTGATATTTAATTCATGTGGGTTTCATAACCTGATAGATATAAATGGTGTCATAATAATAACGAAACTATGTGCAGACTTATGTACATATGAAATATTACTCATTTAAAAATAAAAATTGAAGGTGTGATTACATCTATGCAGGCTTACATGCTGGCCTTAGACCAAGTGACAACTAACCCTTTAAGCGCCATAATCTTTTCAAGAAAATATTCAATTTTGATATCAAGATTTCAAATGGCTGTGACTTGAAATTGCTTAGAGATAAAGCCATACTGTAATTGAGAAAAATCTTCAGTATGACCCAAACTTTGTGAAAGGAGTAAATTTTAGTTTGTTTGTTTGTTTGTTTTTGTATTATGTCAGATGTCTGTATGTCAGATCCCTGTCTGCACAATACCCCACAGGCTCATCAAAATGTTTTATCCACTTTTGATAATTTTCCACATATCTCAAACAGACCCATCCATCATCTCTGTAATTTACAGGGTGACCGCGAACATCCCTGCTGCCTCCACCTGCACTGGCTGGGCGTTTCCTCCCACAGCTTCTACCATGTTGATCACTATAATTATAACTCACTTCGCGCCTTTTGAGCGCTCCTGTCACCACGTCCCCTCATCCTCATTCGCTGATTTGAGCGCTCACCCCGCCACCCGACCAAGCATGTGCTGCTTGGTGACTGTCGTGGCGCATCGACTCGCTGCCGCTGCGTAAAGACGCACCGGCAGACTTCGCTCTCACTGGAAGACTGAACATCATCGTCAGAGTGCGAATATTCCTCTTCGTTATCTGAGTCAGACATTACTTGACGAAGTACTTCGTCAACGAACAAACCTCTCGGCGATGTATTCTCGGTAAAATTCTCTGTCTTTCTCTCTCCGCTCCCACTACAACCACTTCCTCGTCTCCTCGACTGAGGCTTTCTCTCTCTATACTCCGAAATCTGAGTATAAACACCCCGACAAATGCTGCTCAGATTGAAGCCACAGGTGTCTGCCATCTCCTGGCGTAAAGTGGAAACTACTTTTAGCACCATATTTGCCGCTATGGCCTGTTTAATTCAACAATGACGCTTGTCGCAATTTTGCGACCATGGCGCCTAAAGGGTTAAATTATGGCTCCATAGGCAAAAGCCAAAATAATAAACAATATCCTCACAGCTGAAAACTTAACAAAACACATGAAGAACATTGAAATACAACACTCTAATCTCCCCAGTGTTTCTACTACTTAGAATTGGATACATGATATAATTCATATAACGACATGTTCATGACAGTCAAACAATATTTTGTGCAACTCAAGTAGTTTAAACTTTCAATGATAAACTACTATAAATAAAGTGCTTAAAGCTGTATCACTGTTATTCTGCTGCTGGTTTTGGCTCAATGTGAAAAATGTCAGTTCATTTTCTGTTATCAATCGATGAATCAATCAACCTTTATTTGTTAAAACACTAAACCACTTCCAAATGCATCTCACAGTGCTTTGCACAACCAAGTGATTCCTGCAGAGCAGCATGAACCGACAGTGAGCTGGAAAAACTCCCCTGTGGGAAGAAACACAGATACATTGCAGAGACAGACAGAGTTGCCTTTGTAAATGGCTTAGAAGTGGAGATGATATTTAAATAAATAAATAATACATTTTTATTTATTTATTTTAAAAAAGGAGGAGTTTACGAACTAGTACACTGAGCCACAACAGCAAGCTTTATCACCTCCACCTACTTGTTGTTGCTGTAATAAGTAAATTTGCCCAACGTGGGATTAATAAAGGTGTTCTTGGCAGCTCACATGACAGTGCATTCACATGACAGTCTGGTTTGTTGGTAGGCTGCTCATCTTCTCTTGACTGAAGGAACACCAACAGCGAAAAGAACCAAGCCCAAGGTTCGAAATGTTTGACTTTTTTTTGGTTTTAATATATACAAATATATTTTTTGTTCCTCCAGTGCAACACGTTGAAGGCAGACACTTTCTTTTTTTTCTTGAATTTTGGAGCAAAAAAATGAGTAACTCAACAAAAAAGTGTAGTTCATTTTTTTATTTGTCTTGTTTTAATCACCTGCACCAAGGCCATTCTTTACACTTCTAGTCTCGTATTCGACAGCTCCCTCCCTCTATCCCATACCAGCACAGTAGCTAACAAATCTGAATTAGCAATGAAAGTAGTGGTACACTTTATAAAAAATGACAAAAAACATCACCGTATCATCATAAGTCCATGAACTGAACAACAGACGACAAATAAAACAAACATTAAGAGACTCGCTGCTTCTATTTATTCATGATTTCCCACTCGCGGGGCAGTGCTTGGTCGAGAAAACCGCTATGACACAAAAATAAACTGAGATTTCGCAACGATGTACAATATGAAAAGCAACCATTTCCATTATTTCATCAGCAACTATCGAACAAACAAAAAACAAAACTGGGCATGAGTTTGGAAACCAACCTGCTACAAGGTCCAGGGGCACAAACACGGACAGCTCCAGTAGGCAGGTCAAGGCTCAGTGCAGAAGAAAGACAACAAAAGTATCATTGACCTCGCAGAAGAGGAGGTGCAGGGGCTCCGGCTTGCTTCTACAGTTTATTACAGTTCTCACTCAGGTAACAATCTACTAATATAGTCCTTTTCCAATGAAAAGATTATGCAAATCAGCATAACATGTACATAATAATAATAATAATAATAATAATAATAATAATAAAAAAAAATCATATTTGCCAATACTGTCATTGTAAACAAAAATAATAAATGAAAAAGGGCATAATTAATAACATATATGTATAAAATAAAAATGCATTTATATCTATGGTAGTGTCAAGTAATGCTATGAAAGGAGGTAATAAGGAAAATCATGTACAAGGAAGGAGCCCCATCATCAGTAAGAACTGAATGAAGTACACAAATAAAACCCTAAACTGGGAGTATGTTGGTAGTATACACAGTACACAGGTTCTTTGTCACACATACACACATGCAGGTGTTTGGAAAGGTCCCATATAAGGCAAATCATTGTAACTGTAATTCTGTTTGTTTCTAACAATGTGTCTGCAGCTGCGTGGACTTCAAAGAGACGACCGAGGTCCACTGCATCTTCTGCTCGCTCAACTTCTCAGAAACTCTGTGCTTCAACGCACAGCGCTAGACATCACCCCTTTGTGATGTCACAAAGAGAACTGATACAGCTCCCAGCGTGGGGCCTGCTGTTGGTTCCACCTATTTCAATCACCACTGACGGCCACAACCGGTTTGACCTACGTCCAAAGTGTCGCTTTCAGCAGGGAGCGGAAAATCTGGGCGATAAAATCAGGGGAAAATAATTCACTTGAGTTTGAGGTTAAAAAAACAATCTGGAATATATGGGACCTTTAACACTGCAATAGCAGGTCGTTCACAGACCCAACTTAAGAGACTGAGAAGTCAATTACAGGTTGGTTGTTGACTATCAGCTGGGAGGAGAGTTTGAGATGAAGAGGATGAGAGTTGATCCACAGAGGGGTGGAGGAAGATGTTTCCGATATTGTCGAGTGATTCCTGCTTGTTGCAGTTCAACACATTTTTAAAGACAATTGTGTCTCTAATCGTACTTGTTGTAATGTGAGAATTTAGTACCATTGAGTGGATGTACCGTATATAACCACGCCCGCGTCATATAGTACCTTTGGTGGATGTGTAGAACATGAATACGGTTGTGGCAAAAAGTTTTTGGACACCTGATGCATTTGTGAATCACTGCATTGCTCTGAGAATCCACCTTCAGTCTCCAAGTGCAGTTTATTGTGGTGCAGTGGCCACCATGCACTCACATGTTCCACTGTCCAGCTCACACCTGGATGCTTCAGCAAGATGACGTCACTTGCAGCACATCCAGAGTACAAGAAGTACAAGAATGAAGTTTTCTGATTTTGTTTTGTTTGTTTGTTTGTTTGTTTGTTTGCCTCGAATGCAACCAAACTAACAGCCAAGCAAACTTTAACTGTGACAATTGGAATTGAGGAAAATTTAAAGGGCGTCTGAAAACTTTTTGTTGATGACTGTATATACACATACACTGCTGGGCAACACAGTACCACTGGTGGCTGCAGATAACATCTTGCCTTTTGCCATGTCGGGCTTCATTATAATTCCCCGTGATGACTGCTGACCACCACATCCTGACTGAGGTCTGCAAGCTTCTCCTCAACCAGGCCGGCTTCAAAGCTCCAGCTCAACCCCTTCATCTCAAGCACCCTCACCAACCTTCAGCCATCTGCCTGATGTGAAGGGCTGAATGGCCGCTGAGCAACCTCACACTCTGGTTTTTCTCTCTTTTTAATAAGACATCATGAACTACCGGTAAACATCCCCTCCCCCCCAGAAGAAGAAAACCTCTAGCGCTAACAAAATACATCTTCCATCAGTTTGGACTTTTTGTCTCGATGCAGCCCAAGCAGCATTCACATCCATCAATGTACCGTTAAAAGGAAAATGATGATGATGGTGGTGATAATAATTAAAAAAAAATGCAAGTTCAGGTACCTGTGTCTCTAAGGTTAGCGTTTACCATGGTGGCGTAATAATAAGACGTGAGTCAGGCCCCAACAGCAAGGCCTGCGTTCGGTCTCTTGTCACTGAACACACAGTCGTCACCAGAGCTCATCAAGTCCAACAGAAGAGGTACAATATGGAATGACGTTTAAAAAAAAATAATGATGATGATGACGACGTTACGATTTGTTTTGTTTTTTCCAGTTGCCTTCAAAGTTGAGTTGTTACTCAGTACCACCACAAGAGGGAGCAACAGCACAACAGATTTGTCTTTTTTTTAAGGTCAACCTGTGCCTCCAGATTCCAGTTTGTAACTTTGGTGTTTGAGTGAAACTAAAGCAGCTGTGAAGTACCAGACACGGGAGTTTTACTCTACTCCTACTCTAAACTACATTCATTCGCCATCGTTCTTCCTTTCTGCTGACTGAATTTCCACTCCTCCCTCTCCTGTCCCCTCCCTCCACCGCCTTCTCTCTCTCTGTCCTGTCATTCCCTGTTCCTGGTTGAACTGCTCTCTAGTCTTGCTCAAATCCCCGCCCCCCCCCCCCCCTCCTCCTGCTGCTCTCTCTTTTAGTAAAGTAAACGTGTCGTGTTTTTAAAATGTTAGTACCTACTCATTCTCGCTCCGTCACATTTTAGTAGCTAGCTGGTTAAGTGGCTTCAAAAGAAAAAACCATGATTGCCATTCGTGCTGCTGCCGGTTTTCACGAGCCTCCGTGTTTCCCACCTCGTACCTGGTCTGTCTGTCTGTCTGTCTGTCTGTCTGTCTGTCTGTCTGTGCTGCTGCTCCCTCCTGCGGCTCCTTGATGTGCTTCCTCCAAACTGGGATGTTTGCTGAGACTCTCATTGGACGGGTTTTGCTGTGACTCAATCCACATCTTCAACCGGTTACCGAAAACAAAGTAAAAATTGTTTTGGGTCAACCCAAGAAAACGCCGCCTCCTCGTCCTCCTCCTCGTCCTCCTCCTCCTCCTCCTCCTGCTCAGTTCTGGCAGGGAGACTTGGTTCTGGTCGACCCCTCCTCCTCCTCCTCCTCCTCCTCCTCCTCCTCCTCTTCGGCTGCTCGCTAATGTTGTCTACAGTTTTTGGCAGCCCTCCTCCCTCTCTCCTCCCCCCCCCCTCGCCCCCCCACCCCCAGCTCACTGGTCGTGGTTACTTCTCCACCAGTCCATCGTCCTCTGTGATGCCCTGAGCGCGGAGCTCTTCCAGGACGTTGTCCAGGTGTCCGGGATCAGGGAAGCCGTGGCCCGTCAGGTTGGAACCAAACTCTGTCTTGTGGTGAACCTGCGATGCAAGACGTTGGAGGTTGGTTTTTGCAGTGAGGAAACTTGTCATCCATGAAGTAACCACACGATGATGAAGAAGAAATATCATCCCTGGAGATGTTTCTCATGGTACTGCTCTTCAAGAACCACAGTAGCGTCCATGACGGTTGCCAGTCATATCCGTCTAGGTTTGACTGAGTCATCAGTTATAGTTTCAATTTTCAATTTCAATACCGATACTGAGTGCTTGATATGGCCAACATTCCACACTTTGACTGTCACAAGTTTCACTGATGTACAAACACAAATTTAACAAAATTGTCACGCATACATACAACAAATATCAGTGTCGTGTATCGTGGTATCGGCACGCATTTTACGATACTTGTATGCCTGATACTTGTATCAGTGTTACTATGTAAGGACACTGATGTCCCTCCTATGGAGCCACACAGAGAGACTTCAGGCTCTCACCTCGTTCCAAATGACAGTATCCGATTCTCCCGTGGTGCTTGAAGTACCCACTGAGAAGATCAACCTGCGGTCCCACGCCACCAGCAGCAGTCTCAGTACCTGATCGAGGTCGAGGCGAAAAAAACATCATCAATAGAGCAAAATAAAGGCGGTCTTCATCAAGATAGCGTAGAATAGAATGTCTGTACTGTCAGTGGGCACGTGTACAATGAGATTGAAGCAACTCCGGTGCAAATAGTGTAAAAACCAAACAGGTAAACAGTTTGAGACCCCACTGTGAGGAGGATGGAGGTAGAAAACATTTTGCGTTTTGGAGCAACATTCAAAATATCACAACCATTCTTGCTGTCAAGAATCAGAATCACAATCAGAATCAGCTTTATTGACCAAGTTTGTAAATGCCAACCAAGGAATTTGACTCTGTTTTTTTCTCTATTCTACTACTTTGGTTAAAAAACAAACAAAAACAAACTACAGAATAAGTAAAAAGTAAAAAGTAAGGGTAAACAAGTAAACAATGTGCAACCGGAAGAATAAAAAAACTATAAACAGTGTGCAACTTGGTGGAGTAAAATAAGGATCTATATATAAGTCTACATAGTGTGTATATATATATATATATATATATATATATATATATATATATATATGCAAGAATGGCTGTTATATTTTTCTCTTTGATTACTTGTAAAAAATATCCCGTCTCCTCCTCCGTCCAATCATAACGTGCCATTTTCACTGGTCACATGACCCCGTACGTCACGTCCGCTGACGTGTAAATGCAGAAAAAGTGTTTCCATGTCACTTTTGCAATATTCCTCTATATGGATAAATCTGAAAAACCACCTCACGCGAGCATCATTTGAGAGGCTTTCCAAGTTCAGCTGCTTCACCAGCTTTTCATTGCCATATTTAGGTTTCGCACAATTCTAGGGGTGATGCAAACACAGCTATTGCACACTGGCGCCCACTAGTGGTGGGTGGAAGATGCGTACCTTGCGGCCCTTCTCACTGTCTGGGAGGTAGCAGTGTCTGGGGAAGCCTCTCGCAGTGAAGGGCTTCCCTGCGTTCGGATGCTCTGGTCCCTGCGGGGAGACAAAGCACAGCGAGGATGAAGATGCTGATGCACTGACAGCAGACCATCTCTCTCAGACCAGCCTGAATATGGGAGCCTGGAGAAGACAAAAGGTCAAAGCAGGAGGGAGTGATGGGAACCTGAATGCCGGGTGGGATGTTGTATATGATGCGTATGGTTTTGCAGTCAGGGTGTCCCGGCAGAGAGTGAGGGATGACGTGGTACTCCATCTTCCCAGCCGGCTGGTTGCCCGTCTTCACACCGTAGATGGTTTTACAGGTGGGACACTGGAGACTGAGGGACAAAGACGGAATCATGAAGCTCAGCAGCTCCAAGGCAGGAGGATGTTTAGTGCACATTAACAAGAACGCTGCATTAGAAAATGTCTGGAAACCAGAGGTGGGAAGTGACATAGTACAAATACTTTGTTGCTGTACTTCAGTAGATTTTTCTGGTATCTGTACTTGACTTGAGTATTTCTCTTTCTAACTTTTCACCTTTCTTACCAACATTTGTACACAAATATCTGTACTTCCTAATCCCTACATTGAGAAAACATGCTTGTAACTTTTTCATTAAAAAGATACAAATTCTATTGAAAGAAACATTATTTTTCATAGTTGTGTATAGTGATAGTTATTATAGGTCACTGTTGGGTACATTTTCAGTAAAGAGGGAAAAAACCTGTAGAAAATGACATTGCTATTAAAACTGTTATTTTTACAAAAGTGTAAACCAATAAATCTAATAATGACTCACTGGTCAGAACCGTTAGTGATTACAGTTTGGTTGTGCTGCAGTTGACTGTGACTAGAAAAATTTGATTTGAATACACTTTCTGCATCCTCGTTAATTAAGATCATATTTGTTTTTATCATTTTTGGAGCAAATCTGTAAAAGTTTGCTTCAAAAAAAAAAGTTTTGTTTTTTTTTTTTGTAAACATCTCTTTCTCCATCATACCTGCCATCCTTGTTGCCATTATTGTACATGGCCACCAGACACTGGAAGTGGTACTGGTGTCCACACTGCGTCAGCCGTCCCACAGACTCAGCCCGGGACACTGGACCCACACCTGGACCCTTGTACCCAGAGGGCCCAGCCAGGGGCTCCATGCAGATGGTGCAGTCCTAGGACAGATGAGGGAACAGAAGCACGACTGCTCAAGACTTTCCAACTGTTGTCTCTACATGCAATAAAAGTGTGTGCGAGAGAGTCCAAGGCCAAGATGCACGAGTCAATACCTCCTCCGGTGGACTTTTTACTTTCTGCAGGTACTTCTTCACCACCTCCTCCGGTGTTTTACCTGCACAGGAAGGTGAAACAGGAGCAGGATCACACGCATGAACCTCAGCTGTGATGTATTTGCTCTGGCCGGTGCTGAATTAAGGGCCTACCCTTACGAGTTTGTTTCTTGGTGGTCTTTCTGCAGCAGTGGCCCAAACCCGGCACTGGTTTGATGTCGCTCTTGCTGACGGGCGGAGGGTGCAGCACCAGTTTGGGGGGCCTCGTCAGGCACACGGGCAGAGCAGCGGCGCTCATCAGGATCCCTGTGATTCCTGGGACAGGTCAGAGAGTCAGGACGGGACTTTAGGTCTGTCGTGACAGGAAGTGGGCTTGTGTTGGGTTGTGTTGGGTTGTGCTTACCTGCCAGTGCTGGGTGAACAGGACTGGATCCATTGAGGTTCTTCACTGGGACGGTGGGCACGCTGCAACACAAGGAGAAGACACTTCAGCGTCAGTCAAACTGCAGGCATGGAAGGGAGGCAAAGGCGTCACCGTGGTGCTCACTTTGAAAAACAGATGACTGTCATGTTCACTCGCAGACCACAGAGGGACAGAAAATCAAACAGACAGAAGCCGCAAAGTTCTCCTGACTCGGTCGTGTTCTGTATCCGTCGGCTTGGCTCGCACTCCTGGTCTCGACTGTGAGGGCGGCGAGTGTGTGTAGGCGAGTGTGTTTGTGTTTGCAGCTAATCCACAGAGTTTCCATGTGCTCAGTGAGCTCAGAGGGAAGCGCGTCACACAGCTGCTGAACGGGGATTACACCCTCCTCAGTGCAGAGCCCATTATAATCAATCTCGCAGACGCACACGGCCACTGACAGTTGAAACAACAACGACCGCGGAGTCACACAAAATCCCCGTCACCGTTTGTTTTCTCAAAGAGGTGGTGGAATATATAATTATATGTAATATGATAGAGCAAAGGCTCCAGAAGCAACTCTGAATGCAGGAGGAAGCAGGTCTAGAGGATGGATGGATGGATGGATGGATGGATGGATGATAAAGCAATATAACAGCAGTTTGATGAAGGAAAAGAACCCTGCTTGGTTCTAGTGTTTAGTGGCCATATACGCTGCTGCTGTTTACATTAAGCAGCAACCCAAAGCAATGGAAGCAACCCTTCAGTGTAGCAGTTTTCATGGCCACAACATTGTCTTTATACAACATCATCATCATCATCACAATAGCTGCGTATCCATGACAGTTTTTTGCAAAATAAAAGCGATATTTCTAAAATTTCCACAAAGTACAATTGTGACCTGCAGGTGTTTCCAATGAATGGTGCGAAGCGCAGAAGCCGTGATTCTGGTCAAATCTCCTCCAGCCAGACTCCACTGTGAGGAGGATGGAGGTACAACATTTTTATATAAATCTGAATCCATGTTGTTTGCTGTCCAGAATGGTTGTTATATTTTTCTCTTTGATGACTTGTAAAAAAAATTCTGTCTCCTCCTCCGTCCAATCATAATGCACCATTTTCACTGGTCAGTGAACTGGTGACGTGACCCCATACGTCACGTCCACTGTAGGTAAATGCCAAAAAAGTGTGTCCATGACACTTTTGTGATATTCCTCTATATGGATACGTGTGGAAAAACCCCTCATGAGAGCGTCAAAACCTTTTAAAACACAACTATTGTTAACTTAAATAGGAACACACAGTAGATCTTTATTACATCTGTGATTTGATTAGGAACCTGGAGAGTTTTATTTGTGTACATGCGTACAGAAAATATGCAATGACTGGCCGTTAGAAATGACCAGGGGCCAGAATATATGGAAGACTTTCCCCTTTCCAAATACCTTGAAGCCAGCTGGTGTCAGATACTTGACTGACGGCTCCATGGACCAGCACGGCCGCTCTGACTGTGGTCAGTAGGCCAGGACAGCCCTGATGAACCCTGAGGCTACTCAAGCTGTGTGAAATTACACACAAACTGACACGAGGGGGCCGTCAGAGGGTCACAGTGTTTATAGCGCTGGACTGTGTCTCCTCGTCGTCAACACTGGTGCAGGAGGTGGTGAATGTGACATCTTTAACAAGCAAAATGCCATTTAACTTCACATTCAAGCGATACTGAGTGTTGGCCTGTGTGTTCGCCCACAGGTTCAGTCTCCTCATTAACATGTTGTGGGGGAAAAAACCTAGAAAAAGTAAAAATGCAGCAATCTCCATTTAGAGATGATTCTATGATAAAATAGATATCAACACACACACACACACACACACACACACACTAATCTGTTATTGACAATCACGGGACCTA